>JAAAKG020144978.1:0-10989 GCA_010014905.2 Druon quercuslanigerum
AATCTACATTTTAAAATTATTTTCAAACATCAAAATATGTTATCTAAAACTCTTCTAGGTTAGTTTTTGACAACTCTGTTAATTTTGGTATGTTTTAAAAACTTTTCAATTTTCTTTTAAAATTATTTTTCATAATAAAAACATGTTAAATTTTTCTAGAAATAGTAATTAATATTTTTTAAAATCTTAAAACAGGACATAATGTTTGAAAAAAAATTTTAATTTTATTTTTAATCCTTCGAAAATATATCTTTTGTTTTAAATTTGTTAAAATCTGATTAGACTTACAATTATTTTTGTATCTTTTTAAAACTTCTAAATATCTTTATTTTTCGTTTTTTTTTAAATTTCCTAATCTTACGAAATGAAAATTTTTGCTTTAAAATCTTTTAAATTCTTTTCAGAAAGTTTAGGAATTTATTTTAAATGCTTTAAAATGTTTTGAAATATTTTCTTGAAATTATTTTAAAAAATTTTAATTCATCATAATTTTCCAGATATCCTAAAGAAAATTGTTATCATTTTGAAATACCTTTTAGAATCTTTAATAGTCATAACATTTTTTTCAAAATCTTCAAAAATCGACTTTTTTTTTAAAGCTTTTTGACACCTTTTCAAATTTTTAATTATTTTTGAAATATTTTAAAACTTTGAATTATCTTTGAAATGAATTTAAAAAGTTCCAAAAATTGTTTAAATTCCTTCTAAAATTAGGAAAAAAAAAATTTTTAATCTTCCTTTTTTTCGACATCCTTTTTTAACATTCTTTTTCGACATATTTTGAAATCTTGAAAGCTGAAAACTTATTTTGTAAAATAAAATCTAAGTCATAAATTAGGATATTTTTGGTTTTTGTTCGTAATTTATTATCAATAAAAATTACTTATTTGAAAATTTTATTCTATTAAATCGAAGGTGCAGAAAATTAAACAATTTAAATTTTCACTTTTATAAATAAATTTTTGGATTGGAAATTTCTGATTTAAAAATTTAATTCAGAAAATGCATACTTGATCCCCTTCTGTCTTTGAGGACAAAGTATTTGGCAAATTTAAGGGTCTCAAAATGACTCGTGTTTTATCCACATCCATAATATGTCAACAAAAATGCATTGTTTGATGTAATATTTTAATTACATAATTTAAAGGCAAATTTACTGAAGAGAGTATAGTGAATTTAAAAAAAAAAACGTCTTTCTTTTTTTATTGTAGTTGAAAATTGAGTTTTTCATTGCGCCTGTAAAATGCAACGCGCCAGCTTATACTGCATGCCGGGCTGCAGTCACCCGAAAAAATTATCCTTCAACTTTTATTAAAGACCCTCACTATATTTTATTATTATTGCTAGTGATACTAGCTTTTTAAAGTTTTTAAAAATATTTAATAAATGTCTACTTTTGCAATTTATTATTATTTATTACTTTATTATTTTAAGCAGTGCACTTAATTTTGATGGTAAGTTGGTTTGATGATAAGAAAATTAACTTCCTTACTTGTAAAAAATTTGTTTTTTGTTTTTTATTATAATATTATATATTACTCTAAGCGACGAAAAATCAGTACTTCAAGATTTTCGCATCAGAGAATAACAAAAATTCTAAACGTATTTTCAGACTAGATGGATCTATGAATCAAACATTCTTTTTTTAATTCCTTTTTTTTCTGAAAAATTTCTTCGTTTCCTGGGAATCGAACTACAGAACTTCTGATTGCCGGTCAGATTTTTTTTCTTTAAAAAAAAATATATAATTAAAAAATAACCGGCTGACTGCAACCTGACATACAGTATTAGCTGGCGCATTGCATTTCACAGGCGCAAAGAAACACTCAATTTGAAGTTACGAACAAAAATTTTGTCGAAAAAATTGCTACGCTACCTCCAGTAAAATGCCTTCAGATAATGTTCTTAAAATATTACAATTAGAAATACATTTTTTGCAGACTTATTATGGATGTAGCTTAACCCCAAGGTATTTTAAAATCCTTAAGGTTAAAAAATTTTTCAATTTTCATGATTAGAAATAAATTTTTGGAATTAAAATTCCCCATTTGGAAAATGGATTAAAAAAAAAGGTTACTTGATCTCCTTCTGTCTCTGGGGAAAAAGTGATTGGCAAAGTTAAGATTGAACCAGGCTCAACCAATTTTCCGGGTGGCATACAAAATGGGCCGAAGGGATTCAAAAGGGTTGCATCGATTTTTAATTTTCTGAAACGGAAAATTTTCTTGTCACGTGGCAATTTACAAATTGGTTTTTAAAATTATTATTAAAAATCAGTAAAATACCTGTTAGAGATATTTTTTACAAACAGCATTTTTCTCTCAGTGGTGCCAATTGCTGTTGGGCCAAAATCAAATTCACGTGAATTATTCAAAATCAAGAAATCGGGTTTGACAACAGGACAATAGAGTTTTGCAACTAAAATTTCATCATTGTAAAATTCAGAATTTTTTTCTTCAATTTTTAGATTACAAGTTACGATAGTTGTAAACACGTAGGGCTCAAAATTTTCCAAAAGGCTGATTTCTTCTGGTACTTTCTCACTCATTTCCATTTTTTCCTCTTTTCGAGATTTTTTACCGGCCAAGTCCTTTTTACCTAAAAACTAGATTTTAATCCTAAATTCGGTTTTAGTTTAGAAATTTATTTGTAAACCTCATGAACCTTTTGTGACATTTTGAACCTTTTTGTCACTTTTTAGGATTTCCTCTTTTGACTTTTTAAATTCTTTTCCTATAATTTCTGCTTTTGATTCAGGACCTTTTTTGAAAAGTAGATGACTCGGTATTTCAGGTGCAAAAAGAAAAGTGACCTTAACAGTGTCACCACTTTTTAAAAAACCTTTTTGAGGTGAAGTTTTAATAAATTCAGAAGAAGTTTTAAATTCGTAGGTTGCAGAGAACTTTTTTCCTTTATTTTTATTGGATAAACAATTAAATCCTCGTAATTGAATTGATGCCTGAAATTATTTTAAAAAGATAAAAATAATTGTGAAGTTAGCTGCCGGACGCAGCTCGGCTCTCACACGCGGAGAATCGTCGGTGGTAGAGAGGGGAGGCACCTAGCAACGAGCGTGTCTGGAGTGGGGGGCGCTCGCCGCTAAACCAGCAGAAGCTTGCGCTCCCACTCTGCGCATGCGCTTCGCTACGCGTCTCCCTCTCTACCGTCGACGATTCTTCACATCCGAGATCCGAGCTGCGCTCAGCAGCTAACTTCACGGTGGCTCTTATCTTCGACCTATTAATTATCAAATAGGAAATAAAAAATTTTACCATGGAAAAAGAGCCGCATGGTGTAGCTGGAAATTCAATAGTTTGTTCACTAAATTCACAAAAGAGATCGAAAATTTGTACGTAGACTTCCATTGCATTTTTTTTATTTTTCGTGTTATCGATTCGCTCTTCGTAATTGAAAATTTCAGGACAAATCATCGTAGAATCTTAGAAAAAAATTAATATTATTTTAAATTCAAATAATTTTATTTAATTTTTAAATTTTAATTATTTCCTACTTAAGTCAGCTTCCAAAATATCACCGCTTCCTCTTGAATTCAGAGAATGACTGGGAATTTCGTCTTCAAAATTATCAAAAATTTCTGAATTTTCTGCAGTCAAATATTTTTCTATTTGTAGCTGTTTTCCAGCTTTAACTCTTTCGATCAGAATTTTATTTCCAACCAATTCGGCCATCGTCATGGCCTGAATTTGAAGTCTAAAATTCAAAATTTTCGAAATTTTTTATTTTTATTTTTTTCGTGTTTTGAAAATATTATTTTAAAGTATTAGGAACTTACATCTGGTTTTCTCTCGAATTTCCATCCTTTTTTTGTAAATCATTGCCAGAGGGTGAGTAAATTAAATCCAATTTTATTGTTTCTCCAGGCAAAATTTTACCAAATCCATAATTTGGCTGAATTTCAAGATAAGGAGGCAAATTGAGAAAACCAAAATCTTGAACTATCAGAGACTCATTTGTTAAATAAAAATTACTGATTACTGATTCCTGAATGTGAACGCGTCCCAAAAACAAAAATTCGGGTCCTGAGGAAAAAATTATTATTTTGGAATTAATTATTATCGATTATTTATATAAAAAAATTGATTTTATAAACGGATGATTAAAAATACCTAAAAATAAAATTACCAAAATTTTTCGAAATGGAAAATTCCATGAAAGTATAAAATTGCTGAAATTAATAATCCTAAATTAGAAAATTCCAGAAAAGTTTATAATGGTACCGGCTTTTTAAATTCATGAATAATAAATGTTCCTAATCTAAAGGAATAAAAAGTCGTTTTGATATTAAATAAATAATAAAACATACTTTTATTTGTTAATAAGATTTTTATTTTTTTAATTATTTATATATTATTAAACCCGGTTTTAAATTGTTTAGATTTAGGAATTTTATCATTTGGAAATTGTCACGTGTTGATAATTTTATTCCATGAAATATTTTATTTTTAAAATTATTTATCATCTCTTATTTGCAATTTTGATAATTTTATAAACTATTAGACATATTATTGTTTAAAATATTCAAATTGACGGGAATTTTCCTGAATTGGGAAAACAACATTTTTTTAAATTGTTTTTGATTGAATATAATATATAATTTATTAAGAATTTTATAATAAAAAATTTAAGACATAATTTTAAAAAGTAAACATTAAATAAATGTTGTCAAAAAATAAAATTCTATAAAAACAAAAATCACAAACAATATAAAATACTACCGAAAATAGAAAACTCCTGAATTTTGAAAAAAGAAAAAACAAAAAAAAATTGTTTTTCAATCAATATTATTTTTTTTAATCATTTTTTTTAGTTGTTATCATATTATAAAATTTCTGAATTCTAATAAATGAAAATAATGTATGCTTTTAATAAATATTAATTATTAATAAAAAATACAATAACAGGATGTTTTTGTCAAATAAACTTTTTGAATGCTTAAGTTTTTTTAAAAGTTTATTGCTTGGATTCAAAATAACAACAATTCTATGAAAATTGTAAAAAATATTTTTTTCAATTATTCCTATTTTATATTCAAACAATAGTTTCAAAATTTTTTAAATCCCAACAAATCTTTCTTTGATAAAAAAGATACTTTTTGCAATGTAAATAATATTTATTCAAAACCCATTTATTTTATTATTTAAATTCCGTAATTTTGTAATTCGACAATTTTCTCCCGAGAATTTTCAAAGGGATGACTGAAAAATCCGAAAAAATAAAATTCCCGCTACTGTAAAATTTCCGAATTGGAATATTCCGGAATAAAAAAATTGACGAATCGGAAAATTTTTTAAATAATAAAATTCCTTAATTAAAAAATTACCAAATTATAAAATTTGCTAATTGAAAAATTCGCGAATAATAAAATTCCGAAACTGTTTGTCATGTTTCCGAATTAAAAAATTTACGAATTTAAAACAATTAAACTTTTTTTATAAATGTTATTTATTTATTAAAAATGCCATATTTAAATATTTTCATAACAAACAATTTTCTTTTATTATTAAGAGTGTTACAAATTATTGTTTGAATGAAAAATAACATAAATAAAAAATATCATCTAGAAATATATTTTTTTTAATCATTGTTATTTTAAATTTAATGAATAATTAATTAATTATCTTAGACACTTTAATATTGTATTTTTATTAAAGAAATAATATTTATAAATAAATTGTAATTTTTTAAATTCGGGAATTTTATAATTCGGATATTTTATATTTTGACAATTTTTTATCGGAAATTTTCGGTTGTCCTGAAATAATATAAGCTGTCGGGACCCGAAAATTCCAGAATAATAGAATTTCAGAAGAGTTTATAAAATTGCCGAATAATTAAATGGTCGACCGAAAATTGTCGAATTATAAAAAATATTTGACGCTATAAAATTTCTGAATTTCAACAATTTAAAAAATTAATATTTGTTTTAAAAGAAAAAAGAAAACATTGAAAAAATAAAACTTCTGGACTTTTTTTCTAAATTTAAAAATCTCGTATTAAAAATTGTTTAATAATATTAATTATTTTTAAAAAATTGGTTTAATTGCTTACATTCAAGAATTTGACATTGTCTGATATTTTATAGTTCATAAATTTTCTGACAGGAATTTTAATTTTCGAGAATTTTCAAATTTTTTAATATTATAAATTCTGAGAGAAATTCCGCAATTCAGAAACCATTCGGCAATTTTATTATTCGGAAATGTTCAAATTCGGGATTTTTATACATATTTTGGCAATTTTACTATTTTGATAATTTTCTCTTCAAAAAATTATTTTTTTCGAAAATTTTCAGTCATTTCCAAAATTTTTCATTATTGTATTTTTAATGAACAAATAATAATTATTAAGAAAACCGAAATATTGAATCACTGCATTTTTAATACATATATAATATTTAATAAAGAACCGTTTTTTAATTTTTTATATTCAGAAATTTTTCGTCGGGAATATTATTAATCGGGAATTTTATTATTCTACCATTTTTAAATTCACCAATTTCAACGTGTTCAGAATTTTACAATTCCGGTTTTTAATATTTCGGAAATTTTATCATTTTTGGAATTTTCTATTTCAAAACATTTTTTTATAATTAATTATTTACAAGTAAAAATTGATAAAATAATTTTTCTTACTCAGCACCAATGCATGTGAAGTTGTGACTGTGGCCAATATTTTTAAAATTAATGGTGGGGCATTCTGAGCTTCAGGTGATAAAGGTTTTATTTGTATTGGAATATTCAAAATACTGGAGGTTTGATCAAAGTACCTATTTAAATTAATTAATTATTCACCATCGTTTAATTAAAAATATAATAAACAAGAACGAATTATAATTAATTATTAACAGGGAGCGGATTAGAGCCACTGTGAAGTTAGCTGACGAGTGCAGCTCGGCTCTCAGATACGCAATACCACGGCTGGACAAGCGGCAAGTGTGCGCGCGCACCCCGGACATGCGCGTTGCTTCGCGACCCCCCTCTCTGCCGAACTGGCAGTTCACCGTATATGAGAGCCGAGCTGCGCTCGTCGGCTAATTTCACAGTTGTGTTAATCCGCTATCTTTATACGACTGTATATTACAACAATATTTATAAATTATTCATTTAAGTTTGTACCCCAATCTTTGGTTTGTTATATTTTCTTTGGGAATTAATCGGATGCTTATAAGACTGGATCCTTTTGGTTGGACGATCGTTGATTTTGGAAAAACCTCGATTTGATTGCCCAAACGTTTTGGTGTCTTTATTAGTACAGCCATACTTGTATTTCCTATTAAAACAATATTTTTTGTAAGATGAAAAATTAACTATTGAATTATCAACTTTTAATTAAGTGATCATTGTTAATCAGCCTAAATTATGGATTATAGTTATTAACTTTTAGCTTGGACAAGAACCATGGAAAGTTCTCGCATGTCGATAAATATCGGTAAGAGGAATCTTGGATTTTTTTATTAAATATTTTTCAAAAATCTTTATTTTATTATGAATACGCTACATACCGCTATTCGTAATGTTAAAATTTTGTTGATAAACTTCAGAATCTGTTACTATCGTGCCCAAATCGATTACCATTGGATCAAGACTGATATTTAAACCATTAACTTCTCCAAAAATATTCACGATCTAAATAATAAAAAATATTTTATAATGGTCATTTACCGACAGATAATGGTTCTCGTCTGTGCTAATCTGCGACTAGTCGGTATGGTAGGTCCCGGCTTAACCAAAATCACTTTTACGCCTAGTAGGACATTACCGATTGCTGTCTGAGTAGGGACCTATATCACTGCTTATCCTATCAGCAGTCGGTAATGCAGATTTCTATCAAATATTCTACTTACACCGTCTAGGAAGGGATCTACTTGACCGACTTTTAACAGCTTAGCACGGGCACGAACTATTATCATCTGTCGGTAAATGATAGTAATAATCTACTCAGAAAAATTACTTCTTTCTTGAAAATTTGTCCTGCCTCTTCAAAATCAATAATTAGGGCATCGCGGTGCATACCAACATATTTTGGACTGAATTGGATCATTAATTGAAATTTTGATTTCGCTTTTAATTCTACTTGAAATTTTCCTAATTCCTCATTTTCTTCTGTATTTTCAAACATCCTTGAATCTGCGAAAAATTCTGTTAAAATACAAGATTAAAAATTCAAATAAAAAATTTAATTGATTATGATTGTTTTGTTAAATAAATTAAAATTTATTAAATTATAAACAAAATATACCGAAAATATTGAGAGACAAAAACGTTTTTAAAACCAGCAGACATAATAAGAAAAATTATGAATAAAAGAAATAGAAAAAAAATGAAAAAAAGTATTTACCAAGCTCGATTGAGCTTCCTGTTTTCTGGGATGGAAACACATCCGGGATTTTTTTCCTCAATTCTTCATCAGCTTGTCGACGGAAATCAAGGACAGAATCGTCAGTCTGGAAAAATCGCTTATAAATGCTTAGATTTGCTTCTTTGCAATTTTACGCTCTCATCTTCTTGACATTTTTTCCATTTTCATCAAATATAGTTTATTGTTAATTAGTTTACTTTTTATTTGATAAATTGTTCCAGGCAGCGGAAAAATATCAAAAAATTAAATTTACAAATATTTAAAATTCCCGAAAAAGAAAATTTTGCAAATAGGAAATTCCATAAATGGTAACATCTGCAGAATGTTAAAATCTCAAATTGGATAATTTTCGAACAGTTTTTAATATTACTGAATTTTTAAATAACGGAATAATAAAATTTCTGATAAAAAATTGTCGAATATATATACGAACTAAAAAGTTCTAAAATGTAAAAAATAAAAAAATTGTTTTTTAATTCATATTTTTCATTAAAAAAACAAGAATCAAATATTTTTATTAAAGAAATTTTTTTTAATGTTTAAATTTCTTTAAAATTATTGTTTAAATTGTGTTTAAAATTGTTAAAACACGTGCGCCTTGAACGAAAAATGAATTTATTCGCACATTTTTTCCGGACTTATTAATATTTTCAACAACAACAAAATCTACCACTATACACGTTTTCCACAAAAATTATTCATTAAGCAATTTTTTTCGATTATTTTTATGTCAAATTCAAGCAATAATTGTTAAGAACTGTGAAGATTAAAAAGAATTTATTTGATTGAAATATTTAATTATGATTTTCAATAAATAAATAATAATTATTAATAAAACTATTTTTTGATTGTTTAAATTGGGAAAAATTTACAAATAATAATTAAATTCCCGAAAGTTTACAATATTTCAGGACAACTGAAAAATTCCGAATTATAAGATTACCAAATAGTTTATAATATTACCAAATTGGAAGATTCCCGAATAATAAATTTCCCGAAAGGAAATTGTCAAAATATAAAATATCCGAATTAGAAAATTTCTGAATTTAAACAATTAAAATTTCTTCGCAACAATTAATTATTTAAAAAAATATAACATTAGAGTTTATAAAATTATTAATTAAATTTTAAATAACAATTATTGAAAAATATATATTTAGATGCATTTCTTTTTTATTTATTGTTATTTTTAATTCTAAATATTGGGGAATTCTAATATTCGCGAATAATAAAATAATAAAATATATATAATAAAATAATAAAATAATAAGATTCCCTAACAGTTTATAATATTACCAAATTGAAAAATTCCTTAATAATAAACTAGCCGACAGGAAATTTTCGAAATAAAAAAATCTGAATCAAAAAAATTACCGAACTTAAAAAATGAAAATTTGTTTATAATGATTATTTCTTTAATAAAAATAAAACATATATATTTAAATATATTAAAACAATTGATTGTAATGAAAATATTTAAATAATGCATTTTAATAATTAAATAATATTTATAAAAATAGTTTAATTGTTAAATTCGTAAATTTTATTATTTGGAAATTTTCGAAATTGGGAATTGGGAATTTTATTACATGAAAATTTTATTTTTTTGGGATTTTTCAGTCGCCCCATTTTTCAAGCAATGAAATTCGCGACAGCTTGTTTTTTAGTCAATATTATTTATTTATGAAAATATGGTAAATTTTTAGTTTAGGAATTTTATTATTAACAAATTTTCCTATATTGGTCAATTTTATTATTTATATTGAAAAAATTTCTTTTTTATATCAAAGGAAAGTCTTTTGTGATGCTTAAAATTTTTTTAGTTTGTTTGAATATAAAATAACAATAATTAAAATATATATATATTTTTTCCATTTTCATAGAATTATTGTTATTTTTAATTTAAGAAATAAACTTTAAAAACTTTAAGCATTAAACCAATGTACAGGGCAAAAACATCTTGTTATTGTATTTTTATTTATAAATAATATTGATTAAAATCATACATTATTTATATTTATTAACATTGAGGAATTTTATAATTTTATGATAAATAAAAAATGTTTAATCCTAATATAATTTTAATCGTAATAATTTAATTTATTTTATAAATAAAAAAATTAATTATTTCAATTCAGAAGTTTTATTATTCGGGAATTTTATCATACGAGAATTTTGTTTTTTTGTGATTTTTCAGTCGCCCCATTTTTCATGCAATAAAATTCGCGACAGCCTGTTTTTTAGTCAATACTATTTATTTATGAAGAATAAAATAATGAAATATTTTAATCAAGAAAAACTTTGGTTCAAAGTTTAATTCTTTAAATTATTGTTTAAATAGTTTTTGGGTATTTTACAGTGTCCGATATTTTATAATTCGGGAATTTTTTATCAAGAATTTTATTTTTCAGCAATTTTTTATTTATTTAAAAAACAATTTCGGTTTATTTTATATTTTTTCGGAATTTTCAGTCGTCCCAATCATTATTATGTTTTTTTAAACACAATATTGTCAATAGTGGTTTTTTTTTATCGGATTTGTTTAACTAAAATAAAATTTAAGTGACTATAGTTGTAAAAATTAATTTTATTTAACAAAACAGACCGATT
>JAAAKG020144979.1:0-32992 GCA_010014905.2 Druon quercuslanigerum
TTCGTCAAGAATCCGTCATTTTCGCATCGCTCAAGAGGCGGCGAAAGTCGAATTTTCGTTGCGCGTATTATGAAAAAAACTTTATTATCAGCTACTTCAATACGTCTAGATAAGGAAAAAATGTTTGATTTTTTTTTAAATGTTCGACCTTCGGCCGACTTTTTTATTTCTTCCCCACTGTATACTAGAGTACATACAATAATATCGTAGTTTTTTATCAACGTTTTTGATCTACTAATGTTGATGCCGGGTTTTATTTTCTATTCTTTTTTATGATCTTATTTCGCGAAATGTATTTACAAAACTAGCTCCAGGGTTAAATGCATGTCAGCTAGAATGTTTCTCCAGAGAGCGAATAGATCAAAATCTCTTATCTCGCGTAGCGAAGCACAGTTTTTATGACTGTCCCTTTAGAGCCAAGCCTTTTTATTGTCTCGATGTTTGCATACTGTAGTTGAACTCTGCTTTTGCGAGTCACTTCGAGGGAATTGAAATTTCAAAAAGTCTTTAGTGTTAGGAGGATGTAAATCTCGTTGCCATAAATTATCTTTATAATCATTTTCATGGATGAACGTAGAGGATTTACGTTACTTGCTTATTATTTTAGATAGAAAAAGTGATGTAACAAAATGTCTCGAAAATCTCGCACTCATTGCTCTTAAAAGCCAGATTTTAGACAAGTATTTAAAAATATTTTTGGTATTTTAAAAGTATTTAAAAATGTTTTAGGCATTTTAAAAGTATCTAAAAATATTTCAAGAGATTTCACAGCACCTTCACAAGGATTGTAAATAAATTAAAAATATTTCATAGGATTTGACAGATTGTCCAAGGTTTCAAGAATATTTCAAGGGGATTTCCAATCATACTTTGAGATTTCATTACGACACTGCTAAGGGTTCCAAGTGGTTTTAAAATATTTTAAGGGATTTCAAGAGCTTCTTAAAGGACTTGAGGTATTTTACAAAATTTTAAGGATTGACAAAATGTTTTTAAATTTTTTACAAAATTTTAAGTTATTGAAAAAAATTTTGAAAGGTTTTAGAGGTTTTCATTGATTTCAAAATATTTCGAGAAATAGGAAAAAGCTTGTAATCGTTTAAAATGGTTCACAAATATTTTTAAGTGGTTTCAAGAGATTTCTCGAAACCCAAAAGTATTTTTAAAGATTTGATAGATGTCGAAAGTATTTTGAAATATTTCAAAAGATTTCAAGGATTTTCAAGAGATTTCTGAAGAACACTAAGTATTTAAATGTTATTTAAATTGTAGAAGTATTTCTCAATATTTAAAGAAAATTTACAATATTTTATTGTTTTCAACCAAATAGTTTTTTTCATTCAATGGGTTTTAAAATATTTTACGGGATATTACAAAACTTCTAAACGTTTCAAGTTGACTTACATGATGAGGGGGGGGGGGGTATCTTGAATGTTTTTACATATTGTCGAAATATTTTAAATTTTATATTTCGAGGGATTCCACGTGATTTAAATTTACTTTTAAAGATTTTAAGGGACTTCACAGTATTCTATGGATTTTAAATAATTTTAAAACACTTAAAGAAATTTGAGATATAAAGGTTTTAAGATTTAAGATTTAAGATTTATCACTTTAGATTTCAAAATATTGCATGGGATATTACAAGACTTCCAAAATATGTTGAGTGATTTCATGTGTTTTCATATGATTGTAGGTTTCAAGAGATTTCTAGAGACCACAAAACATTTTTAAGGATTCTAAAGTTTTTTGTAATATTTCAAAATATTTTAAGGGATTTCCGTAGATTTCAAGTTGCAATATGTTTCCGAATATTTTAATCAGTTCCAAAATATGTTAAGGGGTTTCAAGCGATTTCTAGAGACACCAACGCGTTAAAAAGTATTTAAAGGATTTTCGAAATATTTTTAAAAGAGAAAAAAATTTCAATTTCAGGAGATAATGAACTATTTAAAAAGAGTTTAAGAATTGTCTACGTATTTCAAAATATTTTGAGACATTTTAAGAGATTTTCAATTACTTTTGAAGATAAAAATGGATTTGACCTAATTGTATGGATTTCAACTTATTTTGAAGTTTCCCATGTAAAATGCTCGAGGAAAAATAAATTTTTTGAGTTTTTAGAATAATTTTTTAGAGTTTAAACTAAAAATGTCATTTCTTAATGAAATCCACCTTTTGAACACTGTATTCTCGTCTTTTTTTACTTACAATTATTAATATTGGTCTAACAGAGTATTTATTATCATTAGTTAATTAATTTTGAAATATTTGAACAAATGGTATCTGTTTAAATAATTTTTTTTCGAAAATTCGTTTTTCCCCCTAAAAATTATTACTATCAGTCTAGTGGAATATTTACTGACATTGGTTTATCAATGGTGAATTGTTTGCACAAAGGGAATTTGTTTAAATAATTTTTGTTTGATAATTCCTTTTTTTTCCTTCAAAATTATTACTATTGTTGTAGTAAAATATTTATTACTATTCGCCTAGTGAAATATTTAACAACATTGGTTAATTAAATTTTAATGATTTAAACAAACATTAATGTTGAAACATTAAATTATTATTTATTTTCCACTAATAATACTATTAAACTAATAATTTTTTTACATAATTAAAAATTAATGAACCAATGATAATAAATGTTCTACTGGATCTGGATTGAAATGGGGGGAGGGGTTCGTTGCCCTTTAAAAAAAAGAAGCGTTTTTGAGCAACCCTGTCCAGGTTATGTTTTTAAAATATTCCAAGATTTTTCGCAAGATTTCAATAGATTTTAAAAGACTTCAAATTATTTAAAAAGAATTCAAAAATAATTGAAGTATTTAACAATATTTTAAGGGATTTTGCAAGATTTAAAGTTATTTCTAAATAATTTGAGGGATGTCTCAGTATTTCTATGTATTTTCACTAATTTTAGAAGAAATTAAGCGATTTGCAGAAATTTGAACGATTTTGTAAATTTTTCCAGTGAATATGAGTTGTTTCAACAGATTTCAAGGATTGTCACAGTATATTAAAATATTTAAAGTGATTTGTATATTTTAAGCAATTTGTAAACATTTTAATAGGCTTTGTGCAAACAATTAAAAAACAGTTTTTGAAGTTTTTTGAAGTATATGAAATTATTTTAAGTGATTTTATGGAATTTCAGAGAAATTCATAGGATTTTATAAACTTGTAGAAGATTTTAAGGCATATTAAGAAATTTTTAAAGTCTTGAAAGGTTCAAAAACTCGGGGAGTTGGAAAAAGGGAAGAAAAGTCGTTCTAAAACTTTGGGACGATTAGCCAAGCTTCTAAAAAATACTTGACCAGAGGAGAGGGGAGCTGTTTGGCCGCTTTATAATTTTTGGATTTTTCACATAATTTCGAGGTGCTTTAGAGAAAAAAAATGAATGGACCATTTTGAAGGAACAGCTGCATACAGGCAAAGATTAGAATTTAAAAATTATATTGTTAAAAGCAATAAAAGTTGAACCGTTGTGGAGTAAAGCGGCCCAAGCTGTCTCTACAGCGAGGCAGGTCAGCCGATTGTGTTAAATACAAGGAGGGCAGTAATTATATTATTTTTAAAGATTTGTTTTTGAAATAAATTGTACATTGAAAAATTGTTCCATTTTTTGGTTTTCCTTTAATTTATATTACTTTTAAATAAATTTATATATTTTTAAAGGCAATTTATTGCTTTTATCGCTAATAATGCTTACAATACATTGTCTATTGAAATAAAATATTTATCCGGTAAACATGAACGTTACAATATTTTTTATCAGGACAGTAAATATAATTAAAACTATTTTCTTTATCATATTTTACGCCTCGGCCAACCTGCCCCATACCCAAATCGGTCAACTTGCCCCAAATACCACAAGTAAAAATTTCGACATTTTACGAATACCAAATGAGAGGTTAGTTTTAAAAACGACGATAACTTCTGCGACTTTCAAATAGCTATTCAGCCAACCTGCCCCTCGGCCAACCAGCCCCACTCTTCCTTATTCATCCTAAATTCTGGAATGAGGAGACACTATTATTTATATTTTTTGTATAGACCGTTTGGCCAGTGAACTGATAGTAGCTATTTTTTGCTGCATTGTCATATTTTGTATAATTAAAGAGTTGTATTATTGAAAAATACATATTTTTGACTAAATTATTACTTTTCAGTGCAATACATCTCAGTACTTCAAATATGAAAACACAGTGACCCCGCGATTTAGTGACGTGTTTGGGACTGACAGTGGACCTAAATCAGGGGACTCCGAACTGTTTCGTCTCCCTCATATTCTATCTCTCTCCTTTTTCTCTATCGGTTTTGTCCCGCCTGAGTGAACACTGGACGCGAGTTCTCTGTAGTTAATAATTTTGCCTGTTTGGTGGCTAGTTAGATAAATAGAAAGTGATGATAAGAATAAAATATTAATTTCGAAATTGGTTTTTGCAGCTTCCAAAAGTTTCTTTCGGCATGAGTCTTACGAGAGTATTTCAAAGCGCGTTTGAGAGTTCATTTTCAAAATGATACAAAATACATACAAATTGCTTGAACGTTTGACAGCCCTTTGGAAAGTGGAAGCAAGTTTCCCGTGAGAGCTGGTTTCCGAGCGCTGTTTTTTTCAAAGCCCTATCTCTCTAAGTCTATTTCTCCAAGCTAGGAGGAATGAGGGTAGTTGGAAAAGAGAAGCAGGAAGGGGAAACATAAGAGAACATTCCCAGTTTTTAATAGGAGCTGGAATTCTTTCTGATGTTGGAACATTGCCAGCTTACATGCGACTCGAAGCCACCCTTGCATGTAACGCGTCACGACAAACTCAAATATACTGATCGTACTTTACTCGAAAAAGCGACACGCTTAGCTCTTCTTCCTTCTTCCTTTCCTACGGAGCGATTACCGTCATAGAGACAACTGTCGGGACAGATTTCAAATTACTGTAGGATAGGCCGGGGCAATACCGACCGTCGCACAGTGGGGCAAAAAAATGTCTGTGGACAAACTCATATTCACAAGCAATTTCTCAGGCAATTTTAACGTTTGTCTTCAAATTGAAAGTAATAAAATTTGACATAAATCTGTAATGACCGATTTTTAAGAAAATTATTAATTTTTTTTTATTTATTAACAAAACAGAAAAAACAATTCTTTTTGTAAAAAGAGTACCAGTTTTTGAAAATGCTTGGTTTCAAACCGAAATACCTAGAATCAAGGTACCACCTATCCAGAAAAGTGGAATAATACATTAACGATTGTTAACAATTTCTAGAATTGGTTATGAATAAATGAGTGAGTGAAAATGACAAGAATTGTACGGAAATATCACTTGTTGATCAAATTTAGTCATCCCACAAAAATTGATGGTTTTTTAAAACAAATGTAATAAACAAATACACTGCCTGACTATTTATATAGGCGAAAGCTTGCGTCGCTCAAGGCAAGGAAGTGTAAATAACTAAATTGTGGACTTGTACACATTTTTTAGGAAACTTAATAACTATCCGCTATTGTTATTGACATTATTATTTTCATTTTAAGAATTTTTGAAAGCATTTAGGAAACTCGATAATCGTCTACAATTATTGTTATCATTAATAATTTTAGTCTACTAATGTATGAGATGTCAAATATTTTTCTATAAAATTATTAATGACAATAACAATAGTTTACCTTTATCGTGGTTTCTACAAAAAAATTTCAAAAACTTGTTATTAACAGTTGGTTACATTGAAAAAAGAGATTTTCTATTTCACGTTAAAAAGAGACAAGTTTTTATCTTTAGAAACAGCCTAAAAATGCATACTTTAGTTAACTTCGTTTAAAAAATTTAAAATGGTTATTGATCGATAGCACAAAGCCATTACTGCTAATACCTAACACCTGCTAATATCCTTATGAGTCGCAATTTAAAAAAATGCGAAATATGATAGAAATTTGTTTAAACAATGTTTCTATTATAATGAAAATTATTATTTGTTATGTTATCTCCCTAATGGTCTAGAAATTAGTTTTAAAGACTTCATTACATAAAAAACGAGTTTTTACCATTAGAAAGAGCTGAAATATGCATTTGTTATTTAGCTTGGTTTAGGAAGTTAACAATTGTTTTTGATCGATAGCATAGAACTATTACTAAAAACAGATTGCTAATGCCATAAAAACACAATTTTTGCTCTTGAAAAATAAATAAGGTGTTACAATTATGTTTGGTCAATTGATGTTAATAATGAACATTGTTAATTGCCATTTGTGCTTTCTGAAAATATGGAAATTAGTTATTTACACTTCATTTTATTATAAAAAATTTTGTTCACATCTAAGTATTGCCAGACAGTTCGCTTGCTAATTAAGTTTGTTTAGACAATCCTCTATTGTTATTAAATGAGTAAATCTGATAAGTGACATTTCTGTATAATTCTTGTCTGACGTGGATAATTTTTTATAAAATTAGTTTATAAAATAAAAACTTATTGTCTTCCATGAATATATTTTTAAGCATATATTTTGCATAGCGAATTCAATGAATATTTAAATAATTGATAAGCTATTAGGAAATCTTTCTGAATAGTTCCTTTATTGATTTTAGGTACTTCGGATGAAATGCAAGTTCTAAAAACATTTTTTTTTCATTTTGAGCTACTAAGCTAACTAAGCGTTTTTTTCAAAGTGAGTTTGATCGTACTTTCGATATATCTTCAACTTGGATTGAATTTAACTTTTATAATTAGGTACTTTATGAAAAAAAATTTAATGTTTGATCTGCCAGATTATCAAATTTTGTGCTGAAAGTATTTAAATTAGTATTATAAACGTTATATTCCTGTCGGTTGTCAAAACTGTTTGTTGCATAATTATTCTTTTACAACGCAAATTTTCCAGATTTGAGTTTATATTACTATTTCTCGGGCAAGATAGATTATTTTACGTAAAGTTCCTAATAACATTTAAGAATTTTTATTGTAACATCTTGAGAAGTAATTCAATTTTAATTGCAAATGTTCACAATTGAATATTTTTTCATTCTCATTCGTGATAATTGTACTATTCCAAAAAAATGCAGCATTGCATAATTTTCTATTACACGAATTAAATATTAAACAATCTTTATTTGTCAATATTAAAAACTGAAGAATTTTTTATTGTAAACCTGCAAAATTTAACTATGAAAAAAAGTTTTTGCATTACGTAACCTTGAAGTATAAATCGTGAAAATTAAATAATTTTTAATTCTATATTTTGAACCTTCAATATTTTTCAGTTCTAACACTTCAAACTTGTATATATTTGAATTATAAATCTTTAAAATTGAAGAATTTTAAGTTTATGAATTGGCAATTCAAAATTGTGTAAGTTTTAGGTTTTACAATTCAACATTTGGTAATTTTGATGATTCATGTATTTTTTTTTTGCAAATCAGAACACTAATACAGATTGTGAAAAATTACCCATAAATTCTTCTAAAACTTGATTTTAAAAAAAGGCAAGAAATATTGTTAAGTTTCAATACTTTTAGAATTCCATATTATAGCGCAAATACACTTAAATCCTGATTTATCTTTCACTTCAGAAAATAGTCGTGATTTTTCTTTAATTTTAATTTACAATAGCTCATTCTAATCCTTGAAAAATTCTTTACAATTACATTCGTCACGACTTTGTAGAAGGGATTTTATTTACAAATAATAGGTACAATTATTTTATTTCGAAACAATAGGTGTAATTATTTTACATAGAAATTATATGGACAATTATTTGTATTTAGTGATTTTGGAAATTGAACAGTTTGAAAATAACAGCATTTCAATAAACAATTATGACTTATTTTTATTATTCACTCTTAAGATTTTTTTCTATTTTTTCAATAATCTATCAGCCTTTTTTCAATTTCATAAATCAAGTTAGATATAAAGTAATTTTTAACCTGACGGTACGCCTACAACATCTTTAAAGCGGCTTAACTGGTTCTCTTTATGTCACAATCAGGTCAGATAATGTCTAGAAAATGCTAATGTTAATATTTATTTTATGTTCCAGGTGAGTTTGAATTACTTTTGACACTCTTTCAACGACCAGTGAGTAAACTATTTTTGTTTTTAAATATATTTAAGGAATAAATAAAGATGGAAATATACTGTCTCGCACGAGGTTCGTATGACAAATGGGCCTAAAGTAAAGAGGGGGAAGGCCTTGTCTCATGGTGTCTTGTTCCATTTTCGCGCGCACTAATCATCTGCATTGACAGGCCTGTTCCGGACAAAAACTTGCTTTAATTTTGCTGCCACTGGCTCGAGCTCTCTTTCTAGACCTCTCTTCGTCCAGTTCACAGGGCTATGCAAACGACAGGCGACTGATTTACTCGCGCGTGATTTTTGCTTACAATAATGGTGAACGAGTGTGAGTAAACCAGGCTCTCATTTCATAGCAACTGACGCCTGCGAAAACAAACATCTTTCTTATTTTAAGCGACGGGTCTCATAAAGAGGTCCAAACATATGTTATTCCGCTCGACATAACAAATTTCAATACACTCAACTCCCGATATAAGACTGGTTTTAGGCGAGGCTTGTCTTGCCCTTGATCCTAATTCGGGGGGATGAACCTATCGCACTGAGTTCGGCCCTCGAGCCGAGAGCCATCAGTTCTATGAGCGGCTTAGTAGAGGTTTAAAGTTGAACTAATTTGTAGAAAATCTATATTTTTTTATTTAAACATTCAGTATTTGGGTAAAAAATTAAACTATTTGGTTGAAAATGAACTTTTTTGCTAAAAATTCATATTTTTAGTAGAAATTTTAACTGTTTCATAAGAAAAATAAACTATTGATTTAAAAATTTAAAAATTTATTTTAAAATTTAACTATTTTGTTCAAATTTCATTCATGTTGCATGAGGATTCGAGTTTGTTTTTATAAATTCATCTGTCTCAGTTGAATTCAACTAGTTCAAAAATCGTTTTTCACATTTAATATTACTTGATTTTATTTTTGGTGAAAAATTTATTTTTTTTAGTTTGAAAATTTAAATATTAATTTGACAATTCAAATTTCTTGATTGAAAATTAACTTTTTTGATAAGAATTCTTTTTTACTGTTTAAAATTCAACTGCCTCTTAAAGAATTCGAATTTTGAACTTCAAAACTTAAAACTTTAATTTAAACTTTAAAATTCAAAATTCGTTGACCTAGTTGAAAAATTAATTTTCTTTCTTGGAAATACATCTATTTGGTTGAAGATTCTACTAATTTGTTAAAAAACTAAACTGAAAATATAACTGATCCACGTTTGATTTAAAACTGATCTTATTGCTTAAAAATTCAACTATTTTGTTGAAATAATCTTAAGGAGATATGGGAAGAAAATTTTTATAAAGAAGCGTGAATAATCGATGACACTTATGTTTTAAAAAATTTTCATAATCATGCAAAATTACTATTTTGAAAAATTGCCGCAAGATCAAAGCTTCTTTATAATAATTTTTTTGCATATCTCTTTGAGTATGCATAATCATAAAAAAAACTTACGATTTTGTGTTATTGTCTGCTGTTTTCGAACAGAAGTAACTAATCGTAAAAACCGAAAAGTTCGCGAAGAGCGATCTCTAAATATTATACGAATCAGTTCTGGCTTTTACGTGATTCATTTGCAATCAAAAAGAAACCGCATAATTGAAAATGCAAGTCCTCTTCAAATTTTTTGAAACATATTCAAAAGATTTATATTTGAATAAAATAGGATTTAAGTACCGATAATTTTCAAAATGAATCCTGTTGATGAAGAAGTTTTTTATGATAAAAGGTCTAAAAAAGTCCTGCTTGATTTCTTTATCTACAGTTTTAAATTTATGTCCCCCAAACATTCAAAACAATCCAGTCTTAACAATGATTGTTGGACCAAGAATAATAGAAAAGTTCATTTTTTTGGTTGATTCTAAGCCAATGTATTTAGATTATTATATTATTAATAACATTGAAAGTAAATAATCCAAACATAATACATTTCTAAAAATTTCTGACATTAACAAATTGTTATTTATTTAATTTCAATTTTTAATATTTTATTCATATAAGAATCTAATAAAAAGATTTTTTCCACGAAAATTGAGGTAACATTCGCAACTCAATTAAAAGAAATCATACGATATTTATAAGCAAAACCTATAGATTGGAAAAGAATCATTTGTTTAGTGTCTCTCTTTAAAATTTTGTATTTTGAGATAAGAAAATAATCAATTTTTTCAAGAATAATTTTATGCATAAAAACATGAAAAAATTCAATCATTAAAAAATAGATTTCCAAACTATCTCACTTTCCGGCTCATATTAGAGACATAAATATCAATAAGAGAAAAGATATTAAAAATGTTAATTAATTAAATAACATTTTTTTAGTATTAGGAATGTTTAGAAATGTATGATGTTCGGATTATTTATTTTCACTGTTATTGATAATATAATAATCTAAATACATTGGCCTAGAATGAACCAAAAAAACGTACGATCTGGGCACTATGATCTTTTTTACTCAATATTCATCATTTTACATGTTTTCAGACTTACATGTATGTATGTATATTTATTATATTGCTACAATACTTTTTTGAAAAAGGAAGTAACTCATGTGATGAACATGTTTATATCATTTTTAATACAAAACAACCATAAAACTTATCAAAAATAAGGTTAATATACCCTCATTACTTTCAATACGAAAGTTTTCTGAGGATGAATGCCCTATATTAAAAATATGTGCATTTTCTTATAATGTACAATTGAGTACCATCGTAATTTTATCAATATTCATCATTTTATATTTTCTTAAGCTTGTGACTATATATGTATTTTTATTATATTACTATAATATAATATTTTTTAAAGATGTCATCCTAAATACTTATTTAAATAATAATGTCGCTAATAAGATGAACACATTTATATATTTTTAAATGTACAATCACCACAAAACTTATTAAAAATATGTGCATGTTCTTATTATGTACCATTGAGTATTTTCACATTTTTATCATCATAATTATAACAATACCTCCATGTTTTCATTGTGTGATTTTTCTTTTTCAGTGAGAATATTATTTCAGATTTATGGTTTATCAATGTTTTATGTTTTTTTCTTTATAGTTTCATTCGTTTTTATTTCATAATGAAGAATATTTTTTGAAACGCTTCATAATACTAAATAAAATAATAAGTAAATAACTACTTTTCATGAAATTCATAAAAAATGTATTTTCTTCGGAATCCAGTTTTAAACTATATTAGAATTAATCATTTTTCAGTGAATTTCCATTGAAATATTTTCTTTTTAGTTTAAATTATCTTTTTGTATTATACCTTGGTTAATCCAATAAATTACTCCCTGATGAGGAGGTCTAAATTGGCCTCGAAACATGTTGGTCCCTAAGTAGTATAAAAAGGACGGAGAAAGGGAAAGAGTGAGAGGTTGGTTTTTGGTTGACTCTTTCCCTTTTTCTCCCTCTTTTTTTTATTGATATTTATGTATATACTGGGCCGGAAAGTGAGATAGTTTGTAAATCTCTTTTTAATGATTAAATCTTTTTCATGTTCCTTTGCACAAAATTATTCTTGAAAAAATTGATTATTTTCCAAACTCAAAATATAGAAAAGTTCACTTTATTTCTTTTTTATAATTGATACAAGTGCTCGAGAATTTATTTTTTCTCGGTTAAATTTAGAACAATTTTAGTACAAATTCAGAGGTCTTTCTAGATACTATACCAGAATGGTGCTTTAGTGTAAAAAAGGTTGGGTTAGCCGGATTATTATTTATTGGTTATTCCGCATAATTATTTTTTCAGATTCATTGATCTAACCAAGACGTGTAGTATGCTCCGCAATATTTTTCTGTTGGCATATTAAAACATTTTCTTGGTTGAAATTTTTTTTTGTACGATTGACCATATTTTTCTGCTGGCGAGAAAATTACTTCATTGACAGAGCGATATGTTTTTGAATATAGATGAAATCGTGATTAACCGAAAGAATGATCTTTAAATCAAATATTTCCTTTCTTTCTAGCTTTGCTTTGAGGCAAGTAATATTTTGTTCAATACTGTAAATCGAAATGAAAAATCTATGTTCATAATCCTAAATTCAAAAGCCGAATTGAGGAAAATGACTATCACCACTTTTATTTTACATAGGATTCGAACTCTGAACAACAAAAAATCCTTAATGCACAAAATAGTTGTAGCTTTTCCTCGAAAACTGCCTGACACTATCCTTACACAATAAAACTTTATTTCATTAAAACCTGTTTTTAAAACCCCTCTTAAAGAGGCAAACAGCAATACGTTGCTTTTTCTTGCTGACAGCTGATAAATCGTTTTGGTACAACAAACACTGTTTTAGTTAGTAACCCCGACCAAATTCTTGATAGTAACAAAGAAATTTGTTTAAAACGAACAAGAACGGTTTAACAAAATGATTTTGTTACCGTACCTTTGTTTTTTCACGGTGTTTAAGGAATTGATTAGCGGAGAATTGGATGTTAATGAAAATGTATCACCTCAGGTCATCAGCTATCAGGTCGACGTCTTATACCCCTGTCGATAGCCTTTTCCTTTTACTGGCCTTTTTTGCAAGTCGCCTTTTCTCAGCTCGCTTTTCTCTTTCGCTCTCTCGTGCGTTCACGAGGCGCATCTCGAGACCTTAGATACATCCCGCGCCCGAAGGTACTCGACCAAGCAGAGCCAAGGCAAAGCAGCCAAGTACTATCTACCATCTGGTATAAATCAACTCAATGCTCGGCTCTTAGAGAGTTCACCCTCCTCTAAGTCCATATTGCCTGCCTTCTTACCTCCTTACCTTCTATCCTGACTTGGACTTGGAGAGAGCCGCTATCCGCGATCTGCCGATTATTAATTCAACTCGCCCTCCACCCTAGGTACCTACTTGGCACCAGGATCAGCACCAGCAACCTTCTTCCGCTACTAGGCACTAAGTCCACTCGAGCATTCCACACTTCTGCAGTTGCTGAGAAAACGATTATCACATACAATCGTTGGCGAGTTAATTATTAGTGGTCGTCCATAAAGTACGATACCAATTTTATATAGGGGAGGGTGCTGCGCCAGAAATTAGGGTTGTAAATAGAGGTGTGAAGGGAGGAGTTAGTGAAAGTGACTCTACGAACTTGGAAAAAGTACGTTTCCTGATGATAAATCACTTTCATATTTCAGACTTTACACTTTTTCCCCTTTTACCCTCTTCTCCTCTTTTTTTAGATCCTTCTTTTCAATTTTGTTTTAAAAATTTTTCCCCTTTCTCGTTTTTTCGCTTCTGCAAAATGAATTAGTAGCACCTAGTAGGAAAATCCAACTTTTTTTGCTTAAAAGTTTTTTTTTTTATTTTGGATAATTGAACTTTACATTAACAACTCGTTTTATTTTTGGTTGCGATATATTTTTTTAACTGAAAATTTATCTACTTTATTTTAGTTTAGAAATCAATCTTCTTCAGTTTAAAATTCCACTATTTTTTGAATATTCGTTTTTTTTAATTTGAAGTGTTTTTAATTTCAGATATAAAACAGTTTTGTTCGGAATATCAGCTGTTTGATGTTTCGTTGAAAATTCATTCTTTTTGTTTAAAAAGTTACTACTTGGTTTAAACTTGAACTTAGTTGTGAAAATTTCATTTTTTTTCACAAAGATATTGAAAATGCAACTATTTATTGAAAATGTAACTATCTAGTTGCAAATGAACTTTTTTGATAAAAATTCATATTTTTGGGTTGAACATTCTATTATTGAGCAGAAAATTCATCTTCTTGGCTTGAAAATTCAACAATTTGTTAGAGAATTCAGCTAGATGTTATAAAATAACTTTTTTTTTATTATTCAGCTATTTTGTTAGAAAATTCAACTATTCGTTAAAAAAAAAACAATTTTCTAGAATTGAACAGCTTGATGTAAAATTAACTTTTGTCTTGTTTGAGAATTCATAAATCTGCAGAGAATTTAACAATTAGGTTGAAAATTAACTTCCTTGCTGATTGTTTGACTATTTGGTTAGAAATGTATTTTTTTTGAATTTTAAATACTTTGTATAAAGTTAACTTTTTTTAAAACTTTTATATTGTAGAATTTAGAAACCAACTATTTTGTATATAAATCATATTTCTTGTTTCGAGGTTCAAAATTTTCTTTAAAAATATATGTTTTTTGTTCAGAATTAATCTTTACTGGATTAAAGCTTAACCATCAGGTTGAAACTTGAATTATTTTCATGCATTTTTCGCAATCTTCTCTTCGGTTGAAAAATTAACTATATTTATTTAAACAAAAATTTCTTGTAAAGTGTAACTGTTTGAAAATACCTTTTTTTTGTTTACAATTATTCGTTTAAACTTAAAATCTAATTATTCTATTTTAGATTTTCTATAATATTTAAAATTTAAATTTAACACTTTTCTTGAAAATTCTTCCATTTGGGTAGAAAAAATGAAATTTAAATTATAGGTTAAGAATTTATCTATTAGATTTACAAATCAATTATTTTGTTAAGAATCGGACTATTCGGATTTAATATCCAATTGCGTTCTAAATACTGCGTCTTCTTAGTCTTACAGGTCAGCTAGTTTTTTGGAAAATTCAACAATTTTGTTGAAATCATCTTTTCAGTCAAAAACTCAACTTTATTTGCACAAATTTTTCTTTTAGGTCCATTTTTTTTAAATTATTACACCATTAGGCCGTTTCCCTTTCGGGGTAGGCGTGAATCACTCGATGGGGAAGGGATTAGTGTGAGGAAGAGGTTAGAGAATTTTTAGATTGATCTAGAATTCTCATGTAATTTATTTAAATAACACGCCTGAAAATTTTTAAAATATAACTTTTTGATTAAAACGTCGACTATTGGGTCGGAAAATTCTTTTTCTTTACTTAATATTTCAACTTTTTGTTTTTGGATGCAATCGTTTGGTTAAAAATTATATTTTTTGCTGTTGAAAATTCTTTGTTTATTAACAAATGTTTGTTGATTCAAAATTCTAATATTCTGTTGAAATTTTAATATAATTTTGCTTGAAATCTTAGGAATTTAAAGCGTCTGATATTGAATTCAAAATTAAATCTGCATTAAGTTCACTTAAAAGAACTTACTGTCCGATATTTCCCTGATTTCTGTAAAAAATATACCCTAGTTTCTCTATTTTAATAGTATTTTGAATTATCTTTAATTAATTACTAAAGCGTATAGCTCACCACACGGTCAAATAGGCATATTGTCAAGCTAACTCACTAGATCTTTACTTAAGGAAGTGTTGAAAGACTATAGTTGTCAACAATGGGTTACAGGCTGGTCAAAAATAGTCGAAAATTGGTAACGTACTTTATGGGCTACCCCTAAGTGTATAATCGAATCCATCCGAAGTGCAACTCACACCTTTCTTGAGAATGGTGAGATCTCGGAGAGTCGATGAGAGAAGAGAAGAGGAAAGGATGGACGGTTCGACGTGGTTCGACAAGAAGGAAGGAAGCAAGAAGAAACACCATGAGACCCATTCGTGGTGTTTGCTCGCTTGGTGTACTATATACTTTGCGCATCCAAGATACCTCGATAGGAGCCTACGTACGTGCTCCTCCTTCTCGCGTATTCTCTCGGTTGCAAAGATCCTTCGACAGAGATCAGACAACGGGTGTAACAAAGGAGTATCGTTCGCGGTATGTGCGCTCTGCTAAGAGTGGTGGAGGACCTTACTATCGCGGTATCGCACACGCGGAAAAGTAGATCTTCCGCGAAACTGGTCGGCCGATAAATCTTACAAGCTGCGAGCAAGACTCATGGCCCTCGCGCGTATGATTCATGATTCTTCGGCAGAAAACACTCGTGTCATTCGACGGCGCTAGACCTTTACTTTACTTTACTTCACTCAGTTAGGTCCCTCGAACCCTTAGGGTCTACGCAATATCGAAAGTGCATCGTTCAAGACATTTTTTATGATCGGACATGGGATGTTATTCTCCTTTAGTAAAAGGAAATGTATTAAATCTATTCAATTTTCGTATTCGATGGTAAAGTTCGAAGAAACGTTTGGTAACTCGAAGAATTTATGTGGACAGGATAATTTATTTTCCTCGAGTTTGTTATTTCAATAGTGCTTCGCGTTAATTATAATGTAGGTTTATATTTCTCTACCAAAGAACCAGAGCAGTCATTTTGCATAGAATTGTCTTCTTTCGTCAGGATTTCGAGATATTCTGACTTTCCTGGTGGGACAGTACACCTCTCTTCCCTTTCCTGGCCGGATAGTACCTCTATCTTGGCTACAATGGCTTGACAGTCCTGTATCTTGCCTTGACTGGTCAGGCAGTATACTAATATTGCTTTGAATGACCAGATATTACCACTATTTGGTCTTCAGCAGCTGAATATACCTCATATTGCCTTGAATGGACAGGCAGCACCTCTATCTTGCCTTGACTGGACGGATACTACCCATATATTGCGTTCACTGCCTGTATGGGATGCATGAAGATGCATTAATGCATTAATGGCCGGATAGTACCCCTATCTTGCCTTTCATGGCTGGACATGCTTCTGTTTTGCTTTATATGGCCGGAAAGTAATCTAATATTGCTTTGACTGACTGGATAGTACCCCTATTTTACCTTCAGTAAGTGAATATACATATACCTTTATCTTGCCTTTACTTCTCTGACAGTACCCCTATCTTGCTTTAACTGCTTGGAAAGACATCTATATTCCCTTGACTGGCCAAATAGTAACTCTATCTTGCCTTCAACTGAGTGGATAGTACCCGCATTTTGTCTTCAGTAGCTGGGTATACCTCGATCTTGCCTTGACTGGCCTGGCAGTACCCCTATCTTGCGTTCACTGCCTGAATAGACATCTATCTTCTCTTGACTGGCCGGATAGTACCTCTAGCTTGCCTTCAATGACTTGACAGACCTCTATATTGCCTTGACTGGCTGAGAAGTACACTAATATTAATTTGACTGCATAGAAAGTACCCATATTTAGACTTCAGTTGCTGGATATACCCCTATCTTGCTTTGACTGGCCAGGAAGTGCTCCTATCTTGCTTTAACTGGCCAGATAAACTCTTTTCGTACATTCACTAGCCGAGTAGTTTCTATGCAGAATATGAATTGTGGTTAGACTCTTTTTAAGAAATTTTGAAATTCAATTTTCCATGAATGTACAAAAAAAATCAATCAGGAATTGCAAAAAACAATTGGAAAGGCAAATAGTAGGAATTTATAGTGAAACTCTGTCATATTTTCGAACAAATTTCGAGCATTTATCTTCATGTCAATCTACAATTATATTTATTAAATAATATTATAAATATCATATCATATATTAAATACAAGCTTACAATTTTTTCCCTATTGCCTTGTTTTCAGTTTTTTGATAGAATTTCGCTTTGTTTCCTGTTTCCAAGAAACTTGACTTTTCTCGTTTTTTCGTTAAAGTGCAAACTGAGTGAGTGTGACGGTCTTAATAAAAGTGAAACTTGGCTATAGTTTAAATGTATTGTTCAAAAATATTCTGAAAGTTACATTAAATGATAGAATATATTTATTTTTAGCATGTTATAATGTAAAATTGAATTAAAAATATATAAAACGCAAGGAAATTCCTTGAAATTAGCTTCACAATTACTGGGACTTTTGCCTTAGATTCTAATAAAAAAATACAACCATTTTTTGTTAAAAGTTAACTCTTTCTAATTGAAAAATCTGCTGTTGTACATTTAATTTAAAATTAATATTTTTTGGTTAAAAATTCAACTATTTTGTGAAAAAGTAATCTTTTTGTTCGAAAATTGGACTAATTGGTTGAAGTTAAAATATAGATTGTTAAAACTTCATTTTATTACTAGAAGATTTAAAAATTTTGTTAAAAATGGTTTTTTTTTGTTTGCTAAATATTAATTTTTAGGCTGAAAAGTGAACTATTTTATTTTTCATTGGAAATTGATTGCTTTTAGTTGAATTTTTTAAAATTATTATTATTAACCATCATATTTTCCCCTAAGAATGCATCTTTTTGGTGAGAAGATCAACTATTTAACTGAAGGATACATTATTTCGTTACAAATTTATTTTATTTGTTAAAGATTGAACTGTTTTGTCGAAAATTAGTTTTTTTCGGTTGAAAATTATTTTTTTACTGAAAATTTAACTATTTCATTTTTTGTTTCAATTGATTGTTTTTAGTTTACGATTAATCTATTTGGTGGAAAATTTATATATTTTGTTGAGCATTCATCTTTTTTATTAAAAAATCAATCTTCTTGGTTGAAAATTCAACTGCTTAGATTTCGGGAGATTCTACTTGACCCTAACATTTTTTAAATCCTTTAAAAACCTATTGAACTACTAAAGTAAGTTAAAAAATTTCTCTAAATCTTCTCAAATACTCTAAAGTATTTCAAATTCTTTAAAATTCGTTAAAAAATTTCAAAGCTCTTCAAAATGTCTTGGAGTTTTCAAAAATACCGTCAGATATTTCAAAGCCTTCTAGATCTTTTGAAATCCCTGTAAATTTTTCAAGGCTCTTGAAGATTCCTTGGAATATGTTAAAGCACCTTACAATATTTTTTATCTTTCAAAATTGATTAAAATTCCTAAAAATTTCGCAAAGCTCTAAAAACCCTAGCTCGAAATGCATTCTACTTATTTTTTTATTTTTAAAAACATAAAAAAATATTGAAAATGTAAAATCTTTTACAATACCCTGCAAGACATGAACAAAAATGGAAGAAAATGTAGAAATAGGTTTAGACAGACTTGAATTCAATGGTGGTTAACCTAGGAGTTTAATTTAATTAATACAGTAAAAAAGCCTAAGGTGATCTTTTAATTGGAAAAAGTGAATAAAAAATGATCCAAGAAAAAAAGTGACTGTGTGGCAGCCCAGATCAGTCTTGTCTGACGAATAAAAAAACCCGTTGAACAGGTACCGAAAATGGACATTTGCAGAAAATGCAAGGATTGTTAAACTGCCCTCATTCTGAGGAAAGAGGTCCTCAATTGTTTCGATTATATAAATTTAATTAAGCGTCTCCACTTTCGGACGATTTGCATGCCACTCGAGGAAGCTCGATTTGCAATTCATTCCATTACAGTTTTAAATAAAAAGCGACTTTTTCTGTGAGCTGACATGTAAATGCACTGCAGCATAGCTAATTTTTTCCGCGTAACGACCCGCGCCTAAAACGCACAAACAAGTAATGCAAGCCAAGAGGAGTTCAGAAGAGAGAAAAAGAGAAAGAGAGAGAGAAAGAGAGAAGAGGTTGCAGAGTGGTCGGTCATCAAATATCGCGACCACCCAGTAATTACGCAGGCAGGCGTCTTTGATCGTTGCACTAGTGTGCTTGTCGTCGTTTCTCGTTGTGTGCTGGTACCGCAAGCAGTGACGCGTGCACTCGTATGCGCTCTCGTGCTCGTCGCTCGCTTGACATTTAAATATATTATCATAACAATGCAGTCGGGTGCATGTTAAGTTAATATCATCATACCTTCTCTCCTATATGCCGCTTATGAGAGAAATACGGTAGTCGGCGAATAAGAATTACAACATAGAATCTTCCTTACTCAGAGAAATGATTGCATTTAATGCTTCATCGAATTCCTTGCCAGGAAGGAGATCCATCAGAAGATTCCAAGAACTCCAGATTGTTCTAGGGTACATTAAAGTAATCCTCTAACTTCAGGATATTTCAGAAACTTTAGATAATTTCAGGATATTTCGCAGAAGTCATCAGATTTCATTAGATTTTAGGGAGTACAGAAAAAAGTAGCGACCTCTCCAGACTTTACGGACTCAAAAATACCTAAGCGAATTCTAAAATTTTCAGGAAACTTCAATTACTCCATACCAAGGTGTTTAATCCGTAAACGACGAGAATGTCCCTTTGGGTACACCACTCTTTCTGCAATTATAACTCATGCAACTCAAGGTATAAAAAGTTAAGAGACACATATTTTTGAAGCTGAAGATCTCTTCTTTTTGATGGTGGGCATAAAAATGTGATAAAATGTTGTTAATTATGAAAAACATATCGTTTAAACAAAAAAAAACATGATTTTTTCAAATTTCTTTTTTTATAAAATCGAGTTTTCCGAATGGTTCCCAATGTGCAATCTATTTGGAACCTCAATAAGCGGTGGAATGAATGCCTAAGTATTTAGAATGCATGGTTCTGAGATCAATTTTGATGTTTTGTGTTGATGATAGTCGGGCAACGTAAACTTCGTTTGCGGCGGACAGGCGACCTATCTGCGAATGCATATGAATTATGCGATCAAGAATAAAAAGTTGTTAGAATCGAACAAAGAATTCACGTGAATTTTTTTAGAATTTTAAGAGCAATTATTTAATTTGTCAAAAATTGACAAATTGCAAAATCTAAAAAATTATAAAAAATTTTCTGAAAAAATCCTCACGTCTTCTTCGAGTGATTCTAAGAACAATTTCTTCTTTTGCACTTTCTCGAAAAGATAATACTTTTCGAGATAAAAAATCATGAATGTCTTCGCAAAAATTTTGTCATTAATGAACTATTTTCAACACATTCAGATAAAGAATTGATCTCAGAACCATGTATTCTGAAAGCTTAGGCATTTATTCCATCGGTTATTGAGGGCCCAAGTAGATTGCACACTGGGAACCATGCGGAAAACTCGATTTTATAACAAAAAAATTTGAAAAAATCGTGTTTTTTTTGTTTAAACGATATTTTTTATAATTAACAACGTTTTATTATATTTTCATGCCCAGCATCGGAAAGAAGAGATCTTAAGCTTCAAAAATATGTGTGTCTCAACTTGTTATGCCTTGAATGGCTTGAGTTATAATTGCAGAAAGAAAGGTGTACCCACTGGGGCATTCTCGGTGTTAACGGGTTATAAAAGGGCAATTTTCGAATATCGTTTTGGACAATAGCTCATCTTATGATGTTCTGAAAAAAAGTGAATCCGTTTTTTTTGTTGTTGATCGGACAACATTAAATAGTGCTTCCCAACCACTCATTTTATCATAACAATAATAGGCGGAAACCCCCATGCTCACAAATACGAGACAGAAAGGCGTAATTTCAATCAAACGAGCGTAAATTATCTGGACCTCTTGAAAGCAATTAATCGAAGAAGCATTTATTTTTTATTTTTTTCAATCCACTATCCCCCTCTAGCCATCCGACAAATATCGGCAAATTACGTTATCTACATTTAGATTGTTTTTTTTGTTTTTAATATTTTAAAGTAATTATCTGACTTCATGATACTTAGTGATTTAAATAGATTTTTAAGACTTCGAACTATTTCAGGAGATCAAATCCAACTTCAGGAGGTTTCATCTGACTTCAGGATAAATCAGTAACTTCAAAAGATTTAAATAACTTTAGGAGATCTTATTATTTCGGAATATTTCAGGATATTTCAAAACATTTTAAACTTCAGAAGATTTGCCTTGATTTCAGGATACTTCAGTGACTTCAGAAGATTTTAGTGACTTTGAAATTTGCCAGGATATTTTAAATTAAATCATCGGACAGGAGTTCAGGAGTTTAAAAAAAAGTATTCTAACGTTAGAGGATTTTACTAGTTCTCACTATCTGTTGTTACTATTATTCCTACCGACAAGAATAAAGTTTTCTTAAATGCACTTAATAGTATTGAAGATTGTATAAACTTCACCCATGATAGAAACTCAAAATGGTGATCTATTAACAAATTAGTACAAAAAACCTTTTCGGTGTGGTAAATACTTATAGTATAATTCGTACAATTTATTTGGTCAAAAAATTGATTTAATAAAAAGTTAAGTATGTACATGTGTGAAATTAAGTGATATCGAAATCAGAAAAGAAAATTTAAATCTATTTAAAAAAACTTAAGTACATTATTACTTTCTGCTTAAGTTAGTAAATGACATTATTACAGAACTGATTCACGAAATTCGCAATAACAGTGAGAAAACCAATTTAAAAAATTGAGTGTAACTTATAATGGATTTAATTTAAATTTTACGTTACCTTACATTCATGGTCTATCTGAACGTATTATTTAATATATTTTTATAATCAAATTTTGAAAGATTTCAGATCACTTGCACACTAAATATTATTCAAATTTATCACAGTATTATAAAATAATGTCATCTGTTTAGTTACAAAATTTCTCACTCTTAATTTAAACTTATTTTCATGCTTCCCTGCCAGTAGTTTCAATGAAAATCAGTCGATTGTTTGTCAAAGTTCATTACATACACTGTCTTTATTAATTTTTTTTAACTTCCTTATAACCATATACAGGGTCGACCATTTTAATCAATCCATCCCAAAATCTCGGGAAACAAGCAGTATAAAAAAAATTTTCAAACAAAAGTTGTTTAAGACAATGGGGGCCATCACTCTGTAAAATCGTTTTTGACCTTAAGATCAATTTTTAAGGTTATTTGAAGGCTACATTGATTCTTTTACACGGGAACCTCTATTTTTGACATTGGATTCTATAAGAACGGGAAATTTTACGTTTAAAATGATAGTTAGAGTCAATTTTCACGAGGTCGAAAAAAGGTTAAACCGAGGTCAAATTTCGAAAATTATGCAGAATATGATTTTTTTGTTTTATTCCTTTAACACGTATGGGTAACACAAAGCTGGGGTGGATTTGGGACCAACGACCTTTATCACCTTGACCTTGAGCCCAACTTGGAAGGTCATTAGAAGGTCAGAGTATTTGTTTTCTTTAACTAATACACCAAACCCTTAAACTCACAAGCTCCAAACCAACAAACTTCACACTTTGGCCTTCGAATGTCTTTCGAATTCGACCTCAAGGTCAAGGCGATCAAGGTCCTTTATCCAAAATTCACCCTAGTTTTGTGTTGCCCGAACGTGTTAAAACAAAATAAAACAAGAAAATCATGTTCTACATGATTTTTGAAATTTGACCTCGATTAAACCTTTATTTGACATCGTGAAAATTGACTCTAATTGTCATTTCAAACGTAAAATTTCCCGCTTTTTCAGAATCTAATTTAAAAAATAGGGGTTCCCATTTAAAAAAATCAATGTGGCCTTCAAATAACCTTAAAAATTGATCTTAAAGTCAAAATCGATTTTTCAGAAAGATGGCCCCCATTGTTATGAGCAACTTTTGTCTGAACAATTTTTTTGTATACCGCTTATTTCCGGAGATTTTGTGGTGGATAGATTAAAATGGTCCACCCTGTATATTGGTTTAAAATTTTACTTGAAAAATTTCCAAAGACATCTTTTTTATTTTTGTTTTTTACTCTATCTTCTGTTTTGATTAACTCAAACTTCGAGAAATCAGGTAAAAAATGTATAATAGTCTATGAACTTATTTTTATGATTGTTGTCCTTAATATTACTGATTGTGAAAATATAATTATTAAGGTTAAAACCGTTTGAAAAAGTAGGCATTGAAAAGTATTCAAAGGATTGAGTAAGGTGCTTTAAATAAAATAAATGTTGAGTTCGAAAACATGTTTTTTGGTCAATTTTATTTAAATTCAAGTCGATCGTGAGACATAAGGAAGAATCTATGATTTAGCATTCATAAAAATTTTCCGTCGAAGAAAGGATTGATTTGCTTTCAAATTATTATATAATACTTCAGAGAATTAAGGATATTTAATAGATTCAAACTATTTCAACATATTTCAAAGTAATCATCTAACTGGAGGATGCATTAATTACTTGAGAAGCTTTCAATGGTTTCTATTTCTGGAAATTTCAAAGTATTTACTGATTTTTTGATACAGATTATAAATTTTAAAAGTCCCTGGAAATCATTCTTTGACCCTGGAGAACGCCACACATAAGAAATCTCTTCTCTCTTGACACTGCTCTAATTCTCCTCGGCCTAAGCAAGCACATTCTGCAAAAAGTTGGCCCAGGGCTTAACCTAGTTTGCATGGACTAGTACTTGAGTGAAAGCATATCTAGAATTTCTATTTACATAGTTATGAATACGTCGAAAACGTTTGAGGCTCTCGTAGATGCACGTGAATGTTAATGACGGAGTAGCCTTGGCTGTCCTTCCACATTCCGCGATGCTGTACCGTTTTGCTGTATCGCGGTTTAAGAGGCAGGTAAGAAGTAAGAATGAAGTGAGGGTAGGAGGCCAGTTGGGAACAAGCAGAGGAAGCGGCGCGGCGCTTCCAGGCACGAGAACAACTTTTTCTGGAGTTAGCACATTTTTCAAAACCTCTTGACAGCTATCCTGCCTTCCATAACCTTCTTCTTCTATTTAGACTTCTTTACCCCACCTTATTCTTCAACCTCTGCATCCGCAACCACCTGATCGCTTAGTGTTGAATTATCTTATGAAACATGCCCAAGGGAATCATCATACCCTAGACAAATATAGTCAATTACTTTGTGGACATGCGTAAATTACGTACAGTTCTTTTCAACATTTTCGCAATACTCGCCTCAAATTGTTTTGGGCAGGAAATATTTGCACCCCCCCCCCCCCCTCCCTCACGAACCTTATGTTGTGTACATTTTGTCGATTACATTTTTTTAATTAATTTATTTCGGTTTCATAAAAAAATGATCTAATACAATTTAAAGGGAGGCGGGAGGGGGGGGGGATATCTTAATGTTTCTTATGAATTTACATAGCTACATTTTTCAGTTATTAAAACAAAAAAACATAATTCATAATGAATTCAAAACCCAAAAATATTAACTTTACTTCATTAAAATTCATTTTTTTTTATAAAGATAAATTTCCATAAAAATAATTGAGCAGCAACATTAAGTTTCTACCAAGGAAGACAGATTTTTAATAACTTTCATGAATTTTCAGTTTTAAACAACTTTTTTTACAGAACAGTTAAATTTTCTACAAAATTATTACAGTTTTTGTCAAAAAGACAAATTTTCATCGAAAAAGTCGAATATGTTAACCAAAAATATGAATTTTTAGCAAAATGTATTTTTCACCAAAACAGTTAAATTTTCAACCAAGAAGATTTATTTTTAATTTGAAATGTCAAATTTTTAACAAAAATTGTAATTGTTGGTATTTCAATCGAGAAGTATTTCAATTTATAATCGAATGTAGCTAAATTTAATTGGAAAAGACGAATGTACAACAAAATACTAGAATCCTAAACTAAAACCAAATAATTTTTAACGAAACAGTTCCATTTAAAAAAATATATATTTTCAACCATAATGAGTAATTTTTTTAAAAATACATAACTTTTCCACAAAATGGTTAAATTTTTAGCTAAAGAATTAATTTTCTATCAAATAGATAATTTTTCAACCAAAAAGATTAATTTTCTACCAAAACTTTCGGATTTTTAATAAAATAAATTAATTTGAAACCAAATAGTTTAATTTTCAACTAAAAAAATTTTTTAAAAAATATAGAAAAGTTGTATTTGCAGTTAAAAAACTATTTGTAAAAAAATGTTAATTCTCAACAAAAAAGGTAATTTTCAACCAAAATAGATTAATTTTTAACCATACTTCTAAACGAAATATTGCAATTTATAATCGAATGTAGCTGAATTTAATTGGAAAAGACGAATGTTGAAGAAAAGACTTGAATTCTAAACTGAAACCAAATAATTTTTAACGAGCAGTTTCATTTTAAAGAAAAAAACATAATAATTTTCAACAATAGTGAGGAATTCTTTTTAAAATACATAAATTTTCCACCAAATGATTAAATTTTTAGCTCAAAAATTAATTTTCCATCGAATAGATAATTTTTCCATAAAAAAAATTAATTTACCAAAAACATTCGGATTTTTAACAAAATAAATGAATTTAAAACCAAGTACTTTAATTTTGAACTGAAAAAAATAAATGGTTAACAAAAAATAGAAAAGTTGAATTTGCGGTTAAAAAACTATTTGTAAAAAAAATGGTAATTTTCAACAAAAAATATCAGTTTAAACTGGCAACGATTAACTAAAATTAAAACAAAAAAGTGGAAATTTAAGAAAACAAATGTTGACAAAATAGTTTGATTTTAAAACTTTAAAAATGTTTAGCCCGAAAGAAAAAAATTGTGATTTAAATTGTAGAATTTTGATCAAAAAGGGTCATTTTCAACCAAAACAGATTAATTTTTAACCATACTTCTAAACGAACGTATTTCAATTTATAATCGAATGTAGCTGAATTTAATTGGAAAAGACGAATGTTGAATAAAACACTTGAATCCTAAACTAAAACCAAATAATTTTTTTTAACAGTTGCATTTTAAACAAACAAACAAAATAATTTTCAACAATAATGAGGATTTTTTTTTAAAATACATAAGTTTTCCACCAAATTTTCCATCGAATATATAATTTTGGAACCAAAAAGATTAATTTTCTACCAAAAAGGTTCGGATTGTTAACAAAATAAATTGATTTAAAATCAAGTAGTTTAATTTTCAACTAAAAAAAATGGTTAACAAAAAATAGAAAAGTTGAATTTGCAGTTAAAAAACTATTTGTCAAAAAAAAAGGTTAATTTTCAACAAAAAAGGTCATTTTCAACCTACAAAGTTTAACTAATATTAAAACAAAAAAGTGTAACAGTAACAGTTGCATTTTAAACAAACAAACAAAATAATTTCTAACCATAATGAGAAATTTATTTAAAAATAAATAAATTTTCCACCAAATGGTTAAATTTTCAGCTCAAGAATTAATTTTCCATCGAATAGATAATTTTGGAACCAAAAAGATTAATTTTCGACCAAAAACGTTCGGATTTTTAACAAAATTAATTAATTTAAAAGCAAGTAGTTTAATTTTTAACTTTAAAAAAATAAATGGTGAACGAAATATAAAAAAGTTGAATTTTCAATTTAAAAACTATTTGTAAGAAAAAAGAAAATGTTAATTTTCAACAAAAAAGATCATTTTCAACCGACAAAGATTAACTAAAATTAAAAAAAAAAGTGGAAAATTCCAAAATAAAATGAGATAAATTTTTAAATCAAAAAAAAAAAACGTTGAAAAATAGTTTAATTTTGAAACTTTAAACATTTTTAGCCAAAAAGAAAAAAATCGTAATTCAAATTGTAGAATTTTGATCAAAAAAGGTAATTTTCAACCAAAAAAGATTAATTATTAACCATACTTCTATACAAAAGCACGAATATACAATAAAATAGTTTGATTTTCATTTATTAACCGTTTATTCAAAAATTTAAAAAATGGAAATCAACTTATCGCATTTTCAAGTACAAAAGAAAAATTGCCAATAATACAATTGAATTCACAACCGAAAAGGATGACTTTTTAGAAATATTGTTGTGTTTTCAACATGATAATTAAATTTTAAACATTAAAATCTAAAATTCTAGTTGGATTTCCGAAATTCGATAAATTCGAATATTCGAATAAATCCTCCCTTCCACTCAGTCTGAATAAATTTACATTTTATTTGTGGTAGATAAATAATTATAAAGTTAGTATAAATCATAATAGAATTGAGTGAATAATTTTTCTACTGTAGTGACGGTACATACATCACTAGTTCGTACATACAATTTATTCCAGTGAGCAAATGTAGAGTCTACCGACCATTTCTTTTAGTACGACGTTTAATCTGGAAACAGGCCAAGAGCTACTCGCCAAATGAGGAGGTTTAATGTCTTTCTATAGTTGCATGATATGTCTCTTCTTTTGTGTTATGTAGATATGCTAAAATATAAACCTACAATGTTGGTTCAAGTGCAATCCACTGGAACAGCTATTTCAGATTTATTGCCTAAGTTAAAAATTATCTCCGCGTGAAATCATTTTGAATCTGCGACTGACTAGAGCGTGAGGAACAAGTTTAAGAACCATCTTTCTGACGTAAGATCGATTCTTACTTCTGCGTCAAGTGACACGTCCTTTCTTGTCGAAGACACGATCCTTGACGTGAACTCAGAAAAGACCAAGTACTTCCACCTGAAGAAAAAGCTTCGAGAACAAGCAGTTGTAGTAACTATAAAACTGAAACTGGCTTAGCTTTCAAAACAAAGTCATTCGAAGATGTATGAGTTCTCAATCATTTCTACCAAATTGCTAACAATAAGATCAAAATTTTATTTTGAAAATTTATTTGGGATCTACTGTGTAGCCGCAGGTGAGGGAAACCTGGAAATCAGGGAAAATTCAGGAAATTCTATTGGTTAAGAAAAGTAAAAAATATATGAGTTTTAAAAAAAATATTTGCTAATGTCAGACATATTTGAAATTTAAATTTGCAATTGCCTTTTTTCGCTTATAAAAGATTTTATGTTAAAAGCGTTAAAAGATTAAGATTCTCATCTTTGAATATTTGTGGTCGCGGAAATTGTAGCGCATTTCGAAAATTAGAATTTTTTTGTTTTGTACGTATATCTTGTTTTTAATTTCTGTCTACTAAACATTAAATTTTCAGTTATAAATGTTATTATTTGTTGAAAAATTAACACTGTTTGGTCGAAGGTTCAACTGTTTTTTGTAAAATTCGTCTTTTGGGTTGAAAATTAAACTATACTTTAGTAAAAAAATTACCTATTTGTCAAAAACTCTTATTTTGCCGTTGAAATTTCAAAGCAAATCTTTCTTTGTTAAAAATACAACTATTTTGTAAAAATTGATCTTTTTTGTTTTAAAAGTCATTCAGCTTTCTAAAAATTATTACTGTTTTAGATGAAAGTGCAACGGCTTGGTTGGAAGTTAATCTTATTTGGTTTATTTTTCGTTAAATTTAAATGCTGTTTATTCTAAATGAACATGTTGGAAAATTAATCATTTTATAAATAATATTAGATCTCTTTGGTCGAAAATTTGATTCTTCTGATAAAAACTCATTTTTTTACTGGAAATTTAACTTTTTGTTTGAAAATTATTCTTCTTTAGTTAAACAATCAACTATTTTCTTGAAAATTCAACTCATAAGTTAAAATATAAACTATTACATTTTTCATTGAGATGTAATTTTTTTTCTTTTTTTTTTTTTGAAAATTCCACTTTTCTGATTGAAGGTTAAACTCTCACACAAACAATTTGTCTTTTTCACTTAGAGATTTAAACATTCGTACGCAAATGAAATATATTTTGGTTAACAATTCATTCCTTTTGGTTCAAAGTTTCACTTTTTTTTGGAAATTAGTCTTTTTGAGTTGAACGTTAAACAATATTTCAGCAGAGAATTACCTATTGGTTGAAAATTTGTATTTTTGCGTTGAAATGTTATCTAAAATCTGTATGTGTTGAAAATTCAACTATTTTGGTATAAAAAAGTATTTTTTGGTTTAAAAGTGATCTGCTTAAATAAAAATATATACTATTTTAATTAAAAATCCAACTGTTTGGTTGGAAATTAATCTTATTGTTCTTATTTTTGGTTATATTTAAATTTTGTTTATTTCAAATAAACATATTTTGTGGTTGAAATATCTATTATTACATTATTTGTTAAAAATGTGTATTTTTAGGTCAATAATTCATCTGTTTTACAGCAAATTTCTCTTCTTCGTTGGAAACTTCATAATATTATTTGAAAATAGATCTTTTTGGTAAAAAATTTAATCAGTTTGATCAAAATTAATTTGTAACTAAAAATTTGACTCTAACATTTTTGATTGAAAATTAATCTTCTTTAGTTAAATATTTGACTATTTTGTTGTAAATTCAAGTCTTGAGTTTTTTTATTTCAAATATAAATATTTGTTTACAAATGCAATATTTTTTGGTCAAATTTGAATCTTTTTAATTAAGAAGTAGACCATATGTTTAAAAATTCTTTATTATATATATATAATAATGCATGAAACTGTTTGCTTAAGAGTTTAACTATTTTCTTGGAAATTCGTTTCTTTTGTTTTAAAATTCATCTATCTTTTTCTAAATGCAACTTTTTTGGTAAAAATCAATTTTTTTCTTTTGAAAATTCAACTGTTTGATTGAAAATTAACCTTCGTAAGATGAAAATTCAACAATTTGATTACAAATTCAACTCTGTGCTTGAAAGTTCAATGATTTTGTTGAAAATTCAACTATTTGGTTAAAATAAACCATCTATTCGGGTTAAAATAAATTAAAAAGTTTTATTCTTATCTGAAATTTTATTGCTTGATAGTAGACAATTATAATACGAGTCTTAGAATAAAAGTTTAACTATTTTCTTGGAAATGCGTTTCTTTTGCTTTAAAATGCATCTATCCTTTTCTAAATGCAACTTTTTTGTTAAAAATCAATTTTTTTCTTTTGAAAATTCAACTGGTTGATTGAAAATTAACCTTCGTAAGTTGAAAATTCAACAATTTGATTAAAAATTCCACTCGGTGGTTGAAAGGTGAATGATTTTGTTGAAAGTTTAAATATTTTTTTGAAATAAACCATCTTTTCGGGTTAAAATAAATTTAAAAATTTAATGCTAATCTGAAATTTTATTGCTTTCTAGCAACACAATTAGAATATGGTTCTTAGAATATTATTGATCAGAAAAAAATCAGGATTTGTTGAAAATAAACTTTTTATGTCACTCTGTATCTAGAGACTCTTTATTGAAAGTATGCACAGCTTTAAAAATAAAGTCATTCGAAAATGCACGAGTTCTCAATCATTTCTACTAAATAATTTTGGATTATGAAAAACTCTTGATATTTTGCTAGCAATAAGATCAAAATTTTATTTTGAACATTTTTTTTGGCTCTACTGTGTAGCCGCAGATCAGGAAAATCTGAAAATCAGGGGAAATTCAGGGAATTCTATTGGTTAAGAAAAGTAAAAAAATAGATGGGTTTTGAAAGAAATGTTTGCTAATGTTAGGCATATTTGAAATTTTAATTTTTAATTCTTTTTTCCGCTTATAAAAGATTTTATGTTAAAAATGTTAAAAGATTAATATTCTGATCTTTGAATATTTGGGGTCGGGAAAAATGTAGCGCATTTCGAAAATTAGTAATTTTTTATGTTGTATGATATCGTTTTTTTCAAATGCTTTCTACTGAAAATTATATTTTCAGTTAAAAATTTTATTATTTGTTGAAAAATTAACTCTGTGTCGTTAAAGGTTAAACTTTTTTTTGAAAAACTCGTCTTTTGGGTTGAAAATTAAAATATATTTTAGTAAGAAGTTACCTATTGGTTAAAAAAATTTTTTTTGGTGTTGAATATTTTGTTGAAATAGTCTATCTTTTCGGGTTAAAATAAATTCAAAAATTGAATGCTAATCTAAAATTTCATTGCTTTATAGTAACACAATTATAATACGCGTCTTAGAATATCATTGATTATGAAAAATCAGGATTTTAAAAAAAAAAAACCTTTTTATGCCACTCTGTATCTAGAGACTCTTAATGAAAGTATGCTTGATCATTAACTTAAATACAAAACGTCAAGTGCTCACTTGTCAAACGATTTTTTCATCGATCATCAGTAACGTTTTTGCACGTCTTAAGACTGAAGAGGAATATGGAAGAGGGGGCGGTTCGATCAGCTGACAACTGAAAAGCGATTAACACAAGAGCGCCTAACGCGCGCGTTAGGATAATTACACTCTCATCCAAGGTGCCATAACCGTTCAACTCACAGCGGGATGTCTGCTCCGCGGAATCATGGTAAATCTGCAGCGCTAACTAACTGACTACCTTTTTCCTTTATGTCACGATCTTTTCGCTCATGTGTTGAAATCTACTTATGATCAAACACTCAAGAAAGAAGCTTCATTATTTTTGCATTGTTTTCATACTCTCGTTGCCTTTTGCCATAGAATCCGATAAAATTTGCATATGCTGAGGATAGCAACCCCCTAGCAATCGTTGCTGTGGATTTTTATTGACTGAGAACCACCCCTCCTTACACATCCCCCTATTTTTTATCTTCCGCTGCTACTTACCTTCCTTCCCTTCCCTACATCCCTTTACTTCCATTTCAACTTCTCCTTACACCTGCCATCCATCGCAAAGTTGGGGGTTTTAAGGTTCTTTTTTTATAAGTGTAACGAGCCGTTCATAAACTAGTTTAATAATATTAGGCTATTTAGACACTTCTTATTCTCCCTCTTTGAAGACCGTGTTTTTGTATTTACCCCTCGGATTTCAAGTTTCTTTTACGTTCTTTGCGTTTTCAGTGAGTTCAGTTGCCAGTATGCTAAAATCATGTTCACATCCCAAAATACTCTTAAAAAGGCATAAATAGGTTGGTTTCTTACGATCATAAGAGAATAATAATGAAATAAATTGTTTTTAATCTAGTTTATGTATAGGAACTATATTTAATTCAATATGAAACGCTTTAAATTGCTTAGAGTTTAACTCTACAGTTGTATTTTCAAGAAAAAACGTCATTTTCAATCATGAAAGATGAATTTATCAAAATAGTTAAATTTTGATGCCAAAAGGACCAATGTCTTAGAAGATAGATAGATTTTTAAAAAATAATATGTAAAAAACTACTTTTCATGAAATTCATAAAACGTGCATTTCCTGCGGAATCCAGTTTTCAACTTTGGTCAACATGTATCCTGTTAAGAGTTGTCTGGGGCAGGATGAATTAGTGTAGCTCGTTAAAATTGAGTCCTTTACCGTTTTTTATAACAAGAGTAAATACTACAATTTTCGTTCGCATTTTTGTCCCCTTTTGACTCTCTCTCTCTCTCTCTTCCTCTCTTTCTTTCTATCACTCTGTTTTCCCTCTTTATGTAACAAGTATTTCTTATTGAAAATCTGTCAATCTCTAAGAAGTTTTCTTTCAGTTTAAGAAGTTAGTTTGCGTCGAGATTTTACACGATGCACATCAAAAATATTTCTTTTCTGTTCGTGCTCATTTTTAATTATTTTATGTTCGAATATATAAAATAGAATTTTTAAAGCGTTTTTTATTACAATAATCAGAATCAGTGACAGAACTATCTAGTGTGTGTTTCTAAAACAGTTTTCAAATAAACACAGGGAGTAACTCATTTTTACATGATTACTAAGACTATATTGGAATTAATCATTTTTCAGAGAATATCCA
>JAAAKG020144980.1:0-10988 GCA_010014905.2 Druon quercuslanigerum
TATTTGTTTAAACAAATTATTTTTAAAAATTTGGCTTCGTGAGTCTCTTTGTAATTCAATTACAAACATTTTAAGCCAAATTTTGTTTGATTTGGTTAAGATTTGCGACCTGTAGGTGGTTTTGAACATTCTGTCCCCAATGTGCGCCGGTCCAGTGTTAAAGAGCCTGGCTGGCGACCACGCTCCCATGGTTTCAAAGCTTCGTGTCACATTTTTTTTTCATATTGCAAGCATGTAAAATAATAATTTTTAAGCTTCCCCGGCGATTGAATTATTTTTTTCAAAAATATTATTCGCAAATAAATATTAATAATAATTAATAATTAATTAATTAGTAATTTATTTTTCTTCATATATTTGCGGGTGTAATCGTCACAAATTATCACGTAGCTGGATGATGCAATGTTCACTGCAGCGACGTAAGAAATGAGAATCAGCCAAAGATTAGGCATTTTTCAATAGGGAATTAAAGAAAAAAAATGTGAATACAATTTTCAAATGTATTGATGGGTAACTTGAAAAAATTATCGTTTAAAAAGATAAGTCAATATGCGCCAAATTTTTAATTTTGAAATAATTATCAATGTGGAAAATTTTGCAATATCCAGAATAGTTGTTGGGCAACAAACAAATTTAATTTTTTTTAATAATTTTGTGTCGAATTTTTTAAATAAAGGTATTACTGTGAGTCAAGTGTAATATTGATCAATATTGGTTTAATAATTATTAATTATGCAAAAAATATTATTTAAACAGTATTATTAGTTGAAAATAAATAATTTTTTATTGTTTTAACAATTAAATAATATTTTAAAATAAATTTATGTCGCTTTGTGTAAATAAATAGCCAGTCTTGATCCTGAAAATCATGGCTGACCTCGAGTCGTGATTATTCGTTCGAAAAGGAAGCGACAAAGCAGTTATAAAGTCCCGTTGGAAAGAATACGTTAAAAAATTTCACGTATAGCCAATACGTGATGCACATGAAAATTTAAAATATTTCAAGATGTTTTATCAGATAGTTAAGATTAGCATACAATTCGAAGCTTAGGTAATAAAGAATAAATTAATTTAAAATTAACTGATGAAGAAGTTAAAAATATGTTTTCTGAGAAGTAAAGAAATAGTAGCATTAGTGGGCAATGGCGCGAAAATAGTAGCATTATTTTCTTTTTGTTTAGGATGTATTACAGAAAATTCCGTTTTTGTAATGTAAGAAAGACTAGAGGTGGTAATTGCCTCGGTTCATTTCCTTGGCGATGCGGATGGATCCCAAACTCCCAGAGAGGTGGAGATTCCAATTCAGCACTGCGAAGAGAACTCTCACCATACGGTGGAGGGGGGCACAAATATCAATGATAGAGCAAGAGATTTAATCGAACACCTAGCGGGCACTGACATGGGGATTCTGAATCGAGTTGAAACTCCCACATTCCAGGTTAAAAACAGGAGTGACTATCTCGATCTGACTCCGTGCTTGGAACGGCTTAAGAGCAGGGTACTGGGCTGGAGGGTCTCTGATTAGGAGTCTCTTCCGGATCACAAATATATCTTGTTTTAGCTGAAACTAGGAAAACCAGAGGTTTTAAAAATCAGAAATCCTAGAAATACACTTTAGGAGGCATAAAAAGATCAACTCAGAAGAAGGCTAGTGGAATTTCCTACAAATTATGGCAGCATTGATGATTTAGATCACGCCGCGGGATTTCTGCGAAGAGTTCTGTCTATATCATATGAGAACAGTTGCCCTATACGCAAAATTAAGTCTAGGAAAGGAGCAGAAAAGTGGAAAACGCACCTGGAGAAACTCTGCGGAAAGACAAGACCATTGTGCAATAGACAAATAAAACCAAATTGCCTTAAAACTGGGAAATATATAAGACGGATCAGTGTGAATACAGAAAAATATTAGAAGGTATAAGCAGGAAGCCTGGAGGAGCTTCTACGAGGAATAGAAAGATATTCTGGAAACAGCGAGGATTCACCAGATACTAGCGGAAAACCCGGAAACTCGCCTTAGACTAATGAGGCCCGAAAATGGCGAGTATGCCGAAGACAAAGAAGCAACGCTGAATCACGTGATAAAAGTCCGCTTTCCGGGTTTTCAGTGAATCTAAAATGACCTAGAGGATAAAGACTGGGGCCAAGAGTTGAGGAGGGCCGATTCGAATTTCGCCTCAAAGATTGTAGACAGCAAAATGGTGGAATGGGCTTTGGGGTCCTTCTGCCATTTTAAATCATCAGGGGCGGATGGCTGCTACCCAGCGCTTTTACAAAAAGACCTGGAATTTGTCTTTCCTCCACTTTTAAAGTTATTTAGGGCAACCAGCGCTCTAAAGCATGTTCCATCGGCATAGAAGGATGGTAGAGTGGCCTTTATTTCCAATCCTGGGCAGGAGGGCTACACTGCTGCAAAACAATTCAGACCGATCAGCCTTACGTCTTTTATTCTAAAGACTTTGGAGAGGATTGTCGAGAGATATATCAGGGATGAAGTACTTTTGACCTCAACGCTGCTCAGAGGGCAGCATGCTTTTCAGGCAGGCTGCTCGGTAGAAACAGCACTCCAGGCTGTTGCAGCAAAATTGGAGCAGTAGTTGAAGCAAAAGGGGTATGCTGTGGGTACGTTCTTGGATATAGAGGGTGCCTTTAGTAATACTCCTACAGAGGTCATCTGTCGAGAGTCTTTGAGGTGAGGTGTGCCAAGGCAGCTGGTAAGCTGTATAGGTAACATGCTACGCCAAAGAGCACTCGAAACTAGTTGGAGTGAGGGCCTAGTTAAAGAAGTAGCGCCACGGGATTGTCCACAGGGGAGTGTGATGTCGCCTTCCTGTAGTGCATGACAATAGATGGCCATATTTAATATCTGGAAGTAATCCTAGATAGCAAACTAATCTGGGAAAATCACCTGGAGACCCATTGCAGGAAATTCGTCATGACTTTTTAGATGTGTATGAGAGCTTTTGGATTGACGTGGGAAGTAGGGCTTAAATGCATGCATGGCTCTACTCCGCTGTCCTTAAACTAAGGCTTCTTCATGCGTCCGTGGTCTGGTGGCCACAAGCAAAACTTAAGACGATGCAGGACAGGCGGCGACGACTACAAACGCCAGCGTTTAGGGGTTTGACGGGAGCAATGAGGACTACGCCCACAGTGGCGATAGACTTCATGCTCTGCGAAAACCCCCTACACCTCGCGATTACTGCAAAAGCGACACACGCGAGATGCCGCCTGGTAAGAGTAAACAGATAGACTCGGGGAACTAGACACTCTAGGCTCCTGAGTTACATCAGCTCACTGCCGATTCTTAAGATGAGGCAGGTCAGAATTACAAACGCTTCAACTTTTCCAGGGCTTTCCGCATCTGCATTCCAAGTGGTATTCGCGCTCATGAAACATGCTACTGTCTTTCCGGATGAGGCCCTTGCCGTCCTTCGTTGTGCTGAAGCACTATCAGAAGAGAACGCTGCTGAAAGACAGATTACTCTATTTTCGAAACTCCAAGCGACACTAACTGCAGTAGGAGAACCAGATATAGCACCAAAACTGGTTTAGGAATGCAACAAGGCATTAAACACACAGGTCGACGAGAAAGCGGACCACCTGGCAAGATGCGGTGCGGCAATTAAATACATAGGACCAGAGTTAGTACTGGAACTAGCGTCTTGTTGTATCAGTCTTGCCATCAAAAGCTGGACATAGACAAAGCATCGATAATACTGGAGGGCAACCCCGGGGTTTTCGATAGGCGAAGTCCATCCTGAGCTATATACGGCATGGATAATGAAACACCTTTGCATGTACTGCGCCAGTGCCATTGAGTCCTATTTCATGGAACCTGAGGTAGTTTCAATTCTTTCGGTAGTTGACATAATGGGCTTCATCAAGAGGTCTAAAGTCAATAGGCTTTATAGGTTGAACGCCAGGGGAGCTCCACTTTTTAGGGCTCCCCGCCTGCCAGATAACTAACTAACTTACTAACTTCTGTGAATCACAAATTACAAAATACATAGTTTTTTTGTAAGTAAATCTCGTAGACCGAACGAGAAGCAAAAAAGCAGATGACATTTTTAGATTCACCGCTAAAACAGTTTGCAGAGCTAAGTTTACACTTCGAATGCTTACTAAAGGATTATTTCCTATTGTCTCAAAAATATATAAAATAAAAATGTTGAAATTTATAGTATATCAAAATTTTATAAATTTTACATTGTGTAAAGGCGTGCACCAGGTAGCTCAAGACGTATGAGAACATTTTAATATAGAGTATGTACTCATTAGTATTATGATGGTATCCATTTTTCCAATTCTCTCACAATATTTTTCCGATTTTTTTTCTTTTTTCAAAGTTTTAAATAGTCTGTTAAGAGTAGGCTCTACATACATTGTTCATGTGAAAATCAACTTTCCCTAAAATGTAAACTCACTAAGTGAGGCAAGAGGATGACGCTTTTGTTTAAAGAAAACTTTTTCTCTGAGAGAGAATAAATAAATCGTGACATCAGTTTTAAATAAACTAAATGAATTAAAATTTTAATTTTATTTATCAATATCTAAGAATTTATGCGCTGAATGTCTATCAATTTCAAAACGGATAGTTTGAAATATATAATGTTTTATTATTATCTCGCTAACCAAAAGAAATGCGTAAAATTATTTGGTATTTTTAGATTTATTTACATTCTTTTCCTTGAAACTGACTCTTATCAAATGCAAATATGACAGAAGTACATGCCTAATGCATGAGATCTAATAGATAAGGTCTTTATTATATATTATATAAGCTAATGAGGCAGTAAAATATTCTTTATTTATATTGTGTTATCGACTCCCTAGTATACAGAGCTGTGTTCACAAAAAATAAAGATAACTTACATAAGGAATTTAAAAACTTTAAACAAATTATAATGCAGAACGTTCAAACAAAAAACACAAATCGATAATGGAATAAGAAATTACATTAAAAAAACAAGTCAGCACAACATACTAAAGAAAGATAGAGAAAAACCATTACAATCTTGCCCTACATTCAAGGTGTCACAGAATAAATTTTAAGAATTCTTAATAAACCCAATATCTAAACAATATTCAAACCTCCTGCAAAAATAGGGCAACTTCTAAGCAACCCTAAAGACAAAAAGGCAGTCCTCACTCATCCAGGAGTATATAAAATCACTTGTTCTTGGGGAAGAGTCTATATTGGAGAAACCGGGAAAGCAGTAAGCTTACATATAAAGGAACATTAAAGTAAAGTTAGGATAACACATTTCGCGCAATCAGCACTAGCTGAACATCATAACAAAACAGGAAATAACATTTTATTTCACAAAACAACCACCGTCGCAAAAACACACAATATTTTTTCAAAAAAACATAGAGAAGGGAACATCAATAGGGACAATGGACATAATACCAATTCGATTTGGTTTATCATCATCCTGGATTTTTAAAACAAGTTTTGATTAGCCAAAAAGGTTCGACCATTCTCCATCAAATAGTTGAAAATATCGTAGGAATTGAACCTTAGGAAATCGAGACTATATGAATTTAAAATGAATCAAGGAAGAATTTCGAAATTATATTTTGATAAAAAAGTGAAAAATAAAGACACTAGTGGGTAATAGGGACAAAATGGCGTATTGTATGAACTACAAAGGCTCCCCTGCTTTCAAAGGTCGGCCACTGGATTTTTGTTTTCAACTTGAAAAGCACGGTTTCTTACGTTACATAAACACAATCTAAGAATATGAACGATTAAAAATATCTCAAATTTGCTATAAGAAGGCATTACTGTAAATGCAAAAACACAAAATTCGCAAATGAATGTATGGAAGTAACTATATAAACAATCAGTTTGGGAATCCCTGGGAATCCATATGCTCAAAATCATTTGTATAATGTCTTAAAAATTTATTGAAATATGTATAGCCCAGGCTCAAATTTTCGCCGAAGATATTCCGGAAATTTTCTTTCGACAGGAATATCAAAGATTGAATAACATACATTTTTTTAGTGATATAAAAACTGCATTAAATATTACAACCGCACTGATAACTCACTATATACGAATATACATTTGCGTGCTTTTAGGAAAATGAAATCATGTGTTTCTTGTTACAGAATTGAGTTTACAGTTCGACTGCTTACCTAATGGTGCCCCTATTCCTAATGTGCCTCTACGCAGAACCGCCGATTCTCCTAAAAGAAATTCTCCAGAAAGAAATCTTCAGATACCTGCATCTGTTAAATCTGAACCACCTGCCGAGACTTCTAATCCTACCAGAACAAGGTGCCCTTCTTCCGGACAAAATGCTTCTCTAGCGTATGAATTTACACACGGCTTTACACCCGAAGGTCTTAGATCTGTTCGACTTATTTCCAACAAATATCCTGACTGGATATTTGTACTTCGAAGGTACACATTTCCTCAGGATAAACCAATTCAGGTCAGAACAAAAAATAAGATACTTCAGCCCATGCCTACTGAAGCACAGATTGTACTATCAACATCTAATGGCGACGTCTTTGCTATATTACGAAAACTACACAGAGAAATTGTTTGTTGTGGAATATATACACCTGCAACTACTGGGAATGTCCGGGCGAAAATAAACATGGAGAGCGGCGTTATAGAGGAATTGTCCCGCGAAGAAATCAAGGCATCTCCATTAAGCAACAAGAACTCAATCTCAAAGTGTTTCAAAATAGCACGCGTGTAAAAGAAAATTCCTTACACTGTAATTCATTTTTTTGTCTGCTGAGCAGAGACATTCTCCGCATGCCACTCCCAGAGTTCGCACAGTTATTAAAAATATAAAATTGAAGGATAATTTTCGGAGGAAGAGTTGGCTTAGTCCATCATATTTTTATAAAAACAAGTTGCATCTACTAACGCGCAGCGTGAAGGCAAGAGTCAGATCTGAGTTTGATAACTACAGAGAGAGAGCACAAACGAGGTTAAGAATAATCTAACCCTTTCTTTCAAATTTACTAAATCATCAGAACAGGCTCTTCTTCCGGATACGATGTTTTTATACTTTTATATTATTCAACGAAGCCTATGAGAGTAGGATTAATTTTTTGTCGGATCAGTTGCCTCTAACATACTATTTTCAACATGGCCTTATACCTAAAAGATCGAGGGTAACTAATTTTATTACGCTTGCGTAATTTGTAAATTTAGCTCTTTAGGTATGCAAAGAAGTTTATGACAGTTGCTAGGACCTAGCGAAGGCTTTTGATCGTATTAGTCATCATATTGTAACGAAAACACTAGTAGCTTTAGATTTATCAAGAAACCTTAACCACCTTGTAATAGACTTTTTCTCTGATAGAGCTCATATTGCACACTGTGGTGGTCAGTCCTTTGAAGTCTTCTCTCCGACTTCGGATACGATCTCCAGGGGTCAGTAAGAAAACTAACTGTATTGAATGTTTACATGAATAAAGCTGACAGACTATAATCTTATCATGACGTAATACTTGAGTGGTGTGACCAAAATAATCTTTTCACTAATCCAAACAAATATAAAGTGCTTTTATACAAGAAGTTTGGGCTTGGAAAGAATGATGGCCATCAAGGATTTGGGACTCCGATTAAACTATAGGTTTGATTTCAATAATCATGTGTTAGTTGTAGCTGCATCAAGAATAAATGACTCTGAACATTTTTTAATGAGTTTCTTTCTCTCAACATAAATATGCTTTCACTATGTGGGTCATAATGAATAAAAACTTGAAAATGAGCTGAAAGCAGGGATATTTTTACAAAAATTGCTGCATGGAAATATTGGTCTCTGATGTTTGTTAAGGTAACTTCCTCTAAATGTTTCGAGCAATGAATCTAGATTTGATAAAACAATTATTTGACCGTTATGGTCGTGTGACTGTGGGCATAATAAACTGCAAATTAAATCAAATAATTGAAAACTGTTATTTTGTAATTTTGAATTTTTTAATGAATTTTGAATGTTTAGAAGAAAAAATCCTAACTATCACTGCAAATATCACCAATTTCCTGTTCAATGATGTAATGCAATTTAAAATATATTTCATTTTAACTTTTCTTTAAGTTGATTTCACTTCTTCGCTTTTTCAATAATAAAATAATTCAGTTCACATTGCGTGATCCTAAATTTTTTTTCTAATTTTCCTTTGGGCGAAAAATCGCATACGCGTAAAATAACATTATTTATTAAAAACCGTTTTTCTTTGATCAACTATAAATATAAATTAATTAATGGTTTATAAAGTTCAAGTTTAAGTTTATAAATTCCATATAAATAAAAATTTGTTTATCCGTGTTTCTAATATTCAAAACTAAATTATTCAAAATAGCCTTAAAGCATTAAAATTTCAGAATGCCAGTAAACTTTTAACGTTGTGATTTTTATTCTTTTTTTTTTATTTTGGTTTACTATGTGAAAGTTTTAGATCTTAATATATAAAAAAAAAACAGGGAAAATAATAATTTTCGAAGAGCGAATCAAAAATGATAACTTAACGTAGATTCACGATTTAAACAAAAATTATGCGTTTAAATAAAAATAGACTTGAACTTAAGCTTTAGGTCTTTTTGGGATGAATTTGTAACGTTTAACCATCATTTTCCTTTCATAGCAAATTTGAAAACAGCTGATAATTTTAAATTCACAAATTGGAAAATTTCCAACAGTTCCTGATACATGTTTCCGAATTTTCAAATTCCAGAAATAAAATTGCCTACCTTGTAGTATATGTAACACTGTTGAACTACCCCCACAGATAAATTTTCTAATCTACCTAATTATTAAATTGATTAATAACAAAACAAACAATAAGAAATAAAGCATGATACTTTTTTTGGTTGAACATAATTTTCATTTGTTGAATTACCTAATTGTTTATTATGAGAGCAATTTTTTTATTTTTTTGAGTTAGGAATTTTATCATTCGGAAATTTTCCTAAGTTTGTAATTTTACACTGCCGGATATTTTGAGACTTTTCAGCTCTGTTGATATTAACCGATTTTAACTCTTCTTTTTACTTTTTCGGATACGAACAAACAATTTTTCTTTTGTCTGTGCCCAAAAGAATTCAATTAGATTTAGCACTTTCATAATAAAAAAATCTATGAAATGAATATATGCATCTTAATAAATATATGGAACGTTTGATCTGAAATAGAAAAATTTTTAATTTTTTAATTTTAATTTTTTTAATTATTAACAAAAAAAAATTTTCCGTTAACAAAATAATGTTTGCTTGAAAAAATCTTATTTCTCCAAAAAACATGTTTTGTTAAGATTCGCAAAGTTTAGTTCGCTCCACAACAAATAATTTTTTTGTGATTGCGAATATATAGTTCGATCAGCAAAACTAATTGTCAAAATTTAAACTATTGTGGATTGGTACAGACAAACGCAACAAAAAAATAATTCGGTGGATTCTTGTAGGATGTTTTTCCAGAAAGACAAATATAAAACTTTAAAATCGATATTGAGACAGGTCTTGATCACAAGAAAATTTGTCTTCAATTTTTTTAATTTAGTGTTTTAAATTTAGAATGTTTGTTAGGATCTATATTTTTTTGTATCTTATATCAATTTCCTGTTTTATTTTAATGTATCAACTTTAGCTCATTTTAGAATCAAATCTTTTCTTTTTGAAGTCTTATTAATAGGAAAGAATTTCTGATTTTAACCATTTTCAAAATAGAAAATATTAAAATTTGGTGGTAGTGAATTCTCTTTTGCTAAAGCTCATTGGGCTTTAAAGAACACCTTTTTATCATTTGTTTCATGCTTCGCAGTCGATTTTTTCCAAAATGAAAACTTTTCTACATTTTATCAAATGTATATTGCATTTGTTTCTGCATCTCCAGATGAGATTGCTAATCTCAAAAATTATATAATAAATCACAAATTTTATTGAACATAGTTGCTTTAAAATTTTTAAATTTTGACACAACCAAAAGTATATGACGCCAACGCAAAATCACGATTGTGTCAAAATGGTTTGTTTACTAAATGTCTAAGCTTGGTGCATAAAGTTTTGAATATGTCAAAATTCACCAGCAGTTACTGCTGGAGCCATCTATTGGCAAGCAGCTGGAACTTAGTTCCGCACCTAATATTTAAAATATAAAACTTTGAAAGCTTGGAAAAAGTGTAAAAGCAAAATTAGGGAAATAAGAGCTAAAGAAAATTGAGTAAAGAGACGAATGGGGAGGAAAAAAGGAACTGGAAGCTCTTTTTGTAGAGTTAAGTTTACACTGCGACTACCTACTGAAGGATTATTTCTTTTTTTCTCAAAAAGATATAAAAAATGTTAAATGAAGATTTACAATTGTGAGAAATATCAAACTTGCATTTCAAATGGATGGCAAATAGAAAAATTGTTTTTTTTTTAATTTTCTGATTACTAAATAATTTGTGGAGTCCACGTCAAGCGGATCAAGAATTTTCGTCTTGGAAAGGGATTTGGCTGTAACTCGGCGTATACAGTTCTATATTAGTGTAGAAAAAGAAACCCAAATATTTTTCGAAAATTCAAAAAAATGGCGGAGATATCGGACTTTGAAATTTTTGGTAACTTTTTTTTGATAGCTCTATATCTTTGTTTCTAATTAACCGATTAAATTTTTCAAGGTCTCAAAGTGTTTGCACTGACATCTAAGTGCAAGAAGAAAAATGATCGTAGTGAAATTTTTTGTTTTACATTTTCTTGAAAACTCAAAAAACTAAAATCGCGTTTTTGAAAATACGTGTTCTGCAATTTTTTTTTGTCAAAAGAAGCCATACATGTATTTTATAAGTCCTGCAAGTTTTATTTTGGGACCGCCCGTGGTTTATGAGAAAAAAAATAAATCATTTTACGGTCCTATACGATAAAGCGACCTTTTTTTGCTCTCTTAACTTTCGAGAAAAGGGTGGCGGCGCTAGCATGACGTCCACTCAGCGCCGCCACCTACCAAAACACACTAAAAATTATTATAATCAGATGAACG
>JAAAKG020144981.1:0-10988 GCA_010014905.2 Druon quercuslanigerum
AATAAAATAAAAGTTATAATTTTCCATACTTCATTATTAATCAATAAATTTTAATTTATAAATAAATAATTAATTAATATTTAAAAATTGACAATTGTAAATTACCAAGTAGTTATTAATTATTGAGAAACATTGGATTTTTAGTATTTATTGAAACTTACATTAATGATAATTCATTGATAATTAAAATTGATCCAATGATATTAATTATATGGATAAGTTAATACAAATTAAATTCCAACGCAGTCTCAATACCAATGTCTAGACTAACATTTACCTGAAATATGAATCATTAACAATGGAATATGGCAGAGAAAATTATCTCCAGAGATGCATTCAGATTTATAGATACAAGGTGCTTATTTGCGTCTCAGGCGAGCCTCAAGCTTTAACAAATAAAAAGGTATAGTTTTCAATGTGTACCTGTTACATTGCTGCTGCACCACCAAGCTGAACCATAGGCTGTACCGTGAATTCTCTATGCTGAGTAGTATATTTTTAGAAAACTTTGCGACAAATGCTTAGTCCTACTAATTTTTATTTTTTATTTCAAAACAAAAAAACGGATCTTCTATTTTCACGTAGCCTACAATATTTGTCAGTCTCATGTAAAAAATTTGAAACTGCCTTGATTTGGATTATGTTTTTTTTTTTTAAGGGTGGTTGATAGCGGGCGCTGAACGAGTGCATCCAAAGCAGCTACGATCCTGCTTTCAGAACCCCGCTGAGTGGTTAACAAAAGAGGCGGCAGTATCTGTTACACATCAACATGTTTTTTATACAATCTATTTATATGATGTTAATACCTTTCCTTTTTCGAACATTAACAGCTTTTGGCTCGCAATCGTAGGTGCAGTAGTACTAAAGATATACTTTTTTCTGGTGAGCGGCTTTATAGGCACGTTTATAAAAATATTGTATTCTTTGAGAATATATGAATTTTTAAGGATTTAAGGAATAATCAAAAATTTTTTTGAAATTTTATACGCAAATTTGTCAATACAGGAGCTTCTCAAAGTGGAGCTATCTACTCGAAGTGCATGATTTCGGTGTTTTTTTGCAAAGAAACGATGACAGTTCCTCCCTACATTTTTGCACAATAACCACCAACCTTTTAAACAACGCAGAAAGAAAAACTCATTGACATGCACCTTACTGCTAGTTTGTGCCACTTTTTATACGAGATATTCATTAACAAAGTGACCGGACCACTTATAGATGGGTATTGATGTAAAATAAAATTCCTATAAAGGAAAGCTTAAAAATTTGATTTTTAGCGTAGTTATGGACAAAATGTTTAAAAAAATTTCAATACTGTTTTGAGGTTATGTTTTAGAAATACACCTGTAGTTTTTTTGGGCAAAAATGCTGTTATTGTCTACTTCAACATATATTTTACCCAAATTTTCCATAGGGGTACTTCATGGCTTAAAAAACAAAATCTGGTGCAGGGCGCCGTGCGTGTATGTAGCGAAGCCTGCGATTCCAACCCGGCTTGTGTGATACTATTATTTTGAGTCCGTTATTCACTTGTTTCGATTTGATTGTCAAATATTTTCCCATCATCATACTGCCTGTCAGTACACCAACCTTCTGATTTCGCGATTCACTTGCATCGAACAGATCGTCAAATATTCTCATGGCATCTTGATGTCTGCCACGATACAATTTTCTGGATCCGTTATTCACCTGTTTTGAGATGATTGTCAAATATTCTCAAAGCATCTTGCTGCCTGCCACGATTCTAACTTTCTGAATTCGTTATTCACTTGCTTCGAAAAAAACTTGATTATCATCTGTTGGCAGTAATAATTGTACTACATACTTGTGCTTTAAAATACCTTATTCATTGAAAAAAAATGTTTCAAACAAAAATAAAACTGAAATGTGCTGGCTGCAACGCTTTCTTGATTAAAAAGAAAGGCAAACAAAGGATAATAAAAAATGCAACAGAAGAAAATGATTTTTCTCTTTCGTTAAACGCGCATAATAGTTGATAATGACATTTTATGCCACAATTGTCGACTTTTTATTTATAAAAAAAAGTCAATAGTGTCTCTAATTCTGACGAGGAGAACACCTCTCCTGTCGACAGTAACTCAATTAATAATGAGCCAACGTTTGAAATTAAACCTAAATCAAATGATGAAATTCCTGATGTTGAACGCATTAAAACTTCCTATTCAGCGGACTGTTGCAACTCACAAATATTGTTGCACCTGCTTCTCCAAGACCAATTTCACTACAATCCCTGAAGAAGCTCGAGTGCAGTCTTGAATTAAGAAGAAAATATACATACCACAAAGAAATCGGTGCTTTCATATATAAAAAATCATATTATAAAAAATCGTATATTTGATGAAGATCTTGGTCTCTTGAAGGTGCATTCTAACACATCAAGTATCACTGCATTAGAGTTGTTCAAAGTAATGGAAACCCTTTCTATAAGGTGTGATTCAAGTTTATTCGATAAAGTAGGTGAATATAGTCTTTCCAGAAAAAATTAGAAGTATTTACAGGGATAAATTCGGAACAACTCAATGCTCTTAAAGAGATGCTGATCTCGCACCGAAGTAGCTAATCCCGTTTGGTGACTCAAGCACTCGTAATCTTTTTGTTCAAATTATGTACTTGGAACTCTAATCAAACGCTTTCTTCTACCTTACAGTTACCAAATGAACATGATGTATCCGATTATGCTGCCAGTATAGTAAAATCTTTTAAAAATGACGTTTTGCCACATCGCTTCGGTTTAGGTTCTCTTAACCGAGATAATCTTATTCAAGTTCATACAACTGATATGGCAAACAATTATTCGACATCGGCAATCAATTATTTTTAATTTGTGACGAAACTAACGCTTGACATCAAAAGAGCACTATTAATGAATATAAGAGGAAATCTTACTCTGAGCAGAAAAAAGTTTGCATAAATTCTTTAAAGAAAATGATATTTTTCTTCTTAATGTATATTTTCTTCTTAATTTAAGACTACACTCGAGCTTCTTCAGGGATTGTAGTTAAATTCGTCTTGGAGAAGCAGATGCAACAATATTTTTGAGTTGCAACAGTCCGCTGAATAGGAAGTTGAATGCATTCAACGTCAGGTTTCCTCGTCAGAATTAGAGACACGATTGAGAATTTTTTTTTGCAAATAGAGATTCGACAATTGTGGCATAAAATGTAATTCACAAATATTATGCGGTTTAATGAAAGAGAAAAATCATTTGGTTCAGTTGAGTTTTTTATTATCTTTTTTTGCCCTTCTTTTTAATCAAGAAAGCGTCAGAGCCAGCACATTTGAGCTTTTCTTTGGTTGAAACGTTTTTTAATAAAAAAATGCGGTATTTTCAAGCACAAGTATGTAGTACAATTATTACTGCTGACAGATGATAATCAAGTTTTGTTCGAAGCAAGTGAATAACGAATCCAGGAAGTTAGAATCGTGGCAGGCAGCAAGATGGAATGAGAATATTTGACAGTCTGTTCGAAACAAGTGAATGGCGGAATCAGAAAGTTAGTGTACTGACAATTATTAAGATATGGCGAAAAAATTTGACAATCAGATCGAAACAAGTAAATAATGAACTCAGAAAGTTAGTGTGCGCCTAGCTGTAAGATGCTGTGAAAACACTTGACAATCATCTCAAAACAAGTGAATAGCGGATGCAGAAAGTTGTATCGTGGCAGACATCAAGATGCCATGAAAACATTAGACAATCAGATCGAAACAAGTGAATAACGGACTCAGAATAATAGTATCACACAAGCCGGGTTGGAATCGCAGGCTGCGCTACAGCGCTACATACACGCACAGCGCCCCACGCGAGATTTTGTTTTTTGAAGCCATTACGTACCCCTATGAACAATTAGGGTGAAACATATGTTGAAGTAGACAATAAGTGCATTTTTTCAACATAAAAAACAGAGGTGTATCTCTAAAACATAACCTCAGAAAAAACATTGATTGATTGATTAATAGATCTAAGTAGTCTTGAAAGGGGAACATTAGTGCTTTTGAATTCCATTGTCGTTTTTGTAGTAGACATTTTTCTGGTCCAGTAACATAACCTCAAAAAAAGCTAAATACGCGTTTTTGAACTTTTAGGTTAGGATATCTTGAAAACCTGACCTATAAGAGTGATTTTGAGTTTGGATTCGGATTCAGCGCATCAAAGTCCTTCAGAAATGTTTGATCTGCTTTCTGGCTTCAAAGTTTGTCGGCCTTTGTTATTAATCCACTATAACTTAAAATTGGACTTAAAGTTGAAAATTGTGTTATTTTTCATTCATAAAAAGTTTATATATCATATTTATACTTTATTAGATTGCACTTAATCTTATTTTATATATTCAAATGATTTTCTTGGATATATTGATATTCTTCAAATAGGAATAGATATAAGTTTGAAGACAAAGGGGTTATCTCCACAGGGGTGTAGCATCGAAGCCCTGGAGCAACATCAAATCTAGTAAGGCAGTGATTCCCAAACTTTTGTTGCTCTTTTTGGGGAGCCGCAGGGTTGCCACCCTCAAATTTTATCATAAAACTGGAGCTCACGCGAGACACTGGACGCTGGACGTTCAGGCTCAATTGCTTGCTTCGATTGACCTTTCCGTTGTTAGAGAATTAGAGCCGCTTGAGGAAAATGAAAATTTGGTAAAATATTATTAAATTGAAATTTAATAGAATACGTTAGATTTGTTAGATTATGAAAGGAACATTAAAAGAAGATAGAAGAAAGTCGGATAATAACTTCAAGGGTAATCGCAATTTTGTTACATTCACAAGATTGGTGAATATTTCATTTATTAGTTCGGATATTAATTGATTTTCAAGAACTTTGTTTTCATTTACTTTAAATTATATCACGAAATTCATTCAGCTAGTTAAAATTTAATTGAGCGCAGTATTTGTAATTTCAGTTATTGTAATTTCCTAACAACGAAAGGGTCATTCGGGATAAGTATACAAAAGTGGCCCACTGCTCGCAGTGGGGAGCCTGCCAAGCTGCCCCGGTGCACACGAAGTCCGCTCACGGTCAGGATTTCACCTGCAAGCTTTTTGTCTAACCAATAATTTTTTATGTAACAACAAAAAAACCTTTTCATAATTAATTGCACGCCTTGAACATTTTTCTATTGAAAATTGGTTTGGAGACAGAATTTTTTCTACAGAAATGCGATTCTGCGGAAAAAAATTACATAAAATCCATGTATTGCCCTGGTGGAATTTTTTTGTTACAAAAATGCACAAAAAATAAAGCCATTTTACAGGAATTCACAAATAAATACTATAAGTTACAATCAAAACTACAGGAAAGTACTACTTTTTTCTATTATTGGGACGAATTTCGTACTTTTTTTGGTACTTTACAGTATAATGTATTTAATTGTATTTTCTATTTTCTACAAGAATTCACAAAAAAGTACAAAATTCATCTCTTTGTTTGAAAATGTAAATATTTTGCTAACAATGAACTTTTTTTTGTTGAAAATTACTGCGTTGTATGCAAAAATTGATCTATTCTGTATAAAAGTGATATTTTTTGTTAAAAGATTTCAAAGCAGAATTTTTCATTTTTGCAAGATTAAAACATATTAGAAATAATTTGAGTAAATTAAAGGGATACATAGAATTAAGCAAAATTAAATTTTTTATACATTTTGAACCAAAAATTGATATCTGTTTTTTAGTTGATTGTCTATTGATTAATAATTGAAGATTTTTTACCAAAAAAACGCTATAAATATTAATCGTTTTAATACTGAATGCATTTTAGATTGACTGAGTTATAAATATATGTTATTATAACTTAACTGTAATAATAAGAGATTAAAATAGTTTGTTGCAATCACTCTTTAATACTTTATTTAATTAACATTATTTAATGCTGATAGTGAAAAAATGGAAAATTATGTCTAAGAATTGTTTAACAATTAGAGTAAAAAAAAAAGTTGACCAAATATATGTTTATTAAAACTAACAACTGTCATGTTAACCATATTATTATCTATTAACCTATATCAAGTGTAAATATATTGTCACCGCTCTCTTTACAGACTATAGTGTATATAGACATGCCTCATATTAATAAATATATACTTTGTAATTTGCATTTATAAATAGTACATTAACATTTTTGCTACAAAATTAGTGTGTTGTTACAGAATTATTTTAAAAGCTAACAAATTTGCGAAACGTAATTTGAAATGTATTATAATAGGAGGGGCACTTTTAAGCCCCTTGAGCGGAGTTCGTGCTCCTGAGAAACTATCTACTTTTTTCGGTTCAAAAGTGTTTGCCCGAGCTGCTCGGCCCGGGATGGCTTTCCTCTGCCGGCGGCGCTAGTTTGGGAAACGCTACAGGACGGGATAATATCGCTGCACACTGGAAGGGGAAGGGTACGCAGGTAGCCGTGGAGGAAATGATGACTGCTCCACCAGAGGGCAGTTTTTGGCTGTAAAATTGACAGTGTCAGTCTGGGGATGAGGTCAAACAGGCCCTAATAAATCTTGTCGTTCGACTGGTTTCTACCTCATCACGGTCATTTTACCTCCCGCCGGGCTTGGAAGACATCATCCTTCCCAAAAATAAATATAACATGAAAATAAATATCAACGTTTTATTTATTATGATTCATATAGTTCACACTATTGAAACAATCCATAATAATGAAATGTTTATGTGAAGCTTTTGTTAAATCGCTTTAATTACTACGTATTGAAATAAGATATACTATGAATATACTGTCTATTAATATTTAGTGAGAAATGAGTAGTTACAGAATTAATAACAATTAATGTAATGCTTGAAGGGTTTAGGAATTGAACAATTAATATATTTTATTTCAATTTTTATGATAATAAATGTGGCATATTTCATTATTTCTTGAATGAAATAATAAGAAAAAGAAATTTTGTAATCTATTATTAGGCCTAAGGACCTAATTGAGGCCCCTACCCTGGCTGCCCTGTGATCTACAATCAGAATAGTACCTGGGAGCTCGGCCAGACCAATCTTTCCTCAGATGTCCTTTTCTGGAATATGGGAAAAAAATTGAGATTGAAAAATTCTTAATTTTTCAATCAGCGATTAAAAAGTAACATATTTGGAATCCACGTATTTTTCTGATTCCAAAGACATGTCATTTGTCTATAAACGTTGCAAATTTGAGAAGTATTTAATATTAAATTGAATGTTGAGCTGGTGTTTCTTGATATTGAACTCCTTCACATTTTAAACTTTTCTAGGCAAGTAATATATTATTGGAATCGGAGAAATTGGTAGATGCTGATTATGATATTTTTAAATCGCTAGTTGAAACATTAAAAGTTTTTAAATTATCTTACTTTGAGTTGCTTGTGGTCAAAAGACCCTCGATAGAGTAAGCTCACTCACACTGAGGTCCATGGATAGACCGAAAAGTAGTAGAAAAAATTAAGCCGGGTCGAGCCTACCCATACCTGAAAAGCGAGCAAAAAGTTTGCCGACCACTGATCTACATTCTACAGTCTACAGTCTACACCAGCGATTCCCAAACTACTGTCGACGGTCGCGGGACCGACAGCGGTCGGGGGAAGCCCCCCCGCTATGATGACACTTTCATTGTCATGAGATTTAAGGCTGTTCCAATAACTAAAATCATAAATACATGGTTCAATTCAATTCTAATTATCTAAATCATTTTCCTGGAATAATTTAAAGAAAATAGAAAAAAAGTTGATGAAAATCGGTTAATATTTCCAATAATTAAGCAAATCTTTAAGTACATGCAAAATTACAAGAAGTATCGACTGGCTTTGAAGATATTAACCGATTTTCCTCAACTTTCTTTTCATTGACCTAAAATTAGAGAAGGAAATTGGTAAAAATAATTAAAATTTAAATTATAAAGATTTTAACACATTTTAATGTTTATCAACCGCTTCTAATTCTCTAATAAGGCAAAGGTCGCGTGAAGCGTGCAACCGTCTGCATGATTGGCACTCGGCAGTCAAGTATCCCCTTTGGGTTCCAGTATTCGGAACAAATTGTAGGTTGGCGGCCCTGCCCTTCCCTGAAAACTGCAAAAAAAGTTTGGGAAACGCTGGTCTACGTCTTACACTCTAGTCTAGTCTAGCGTTTAGAATCCGAATTTAGAGACTGAAAGATCTCTGGACTGCAGTTTGGATAGTTACACGTCTGGAGCCGAGTGGAAAATCATACCACAGATTTTAAAAGAACTTTTCGTGCGTACCATCATGTTTTTTCAAAACATTACCAAGGAAAATCAAAGTTCAGTCGACTAATTGCTTGAAAGAGGTCTCTCCCGTTGCTTCTCTCCTGGGGACGTCAATAATTTAGAACGGCAGACCTTTTGTCGAAAGAGAGTAGAATTTGAGACAAAACGGGCCCCGAGGTCACTCTGACGCCTGACCCTAGATCATAATTTATGAGGACCCTCGGGCTTCACAGTCGTTCTGAGGTTCTCGGTCAAAATAATATTCTTTTGTCTCTTCTGTGTAGTGTGCACTGGACATTGACTGCATTGTCGTCGACTTGTGAGCACATCCAAAATGTAATATTTTGACAGACTTTAAATCTCCCCTCAACATGACGTTGATTTTAAATTCCTAGTGTCTAGACTGACATTGTCAGTCTTTGCAGCAGAAGACTGCCTCCTGGTGAGCCCTGCTCTAGACTAGACTGACACTGTCAGACCAGGGCTCATCACTTTTAACTGGTGCTGATTGACACGACAAATGTAAGACTGACAGGAAGTTTTTTGTCATTTTTTCTTAGTTTTCCAGGAATCGTGTGAATGGTTACGGAAATAAATCCAGGTATTAACATCTAAATTCTTAACATGTATTATCTCAAGTTAAGACACGTAAAGCAGACCCTCACTTAGCATTAGCGCTCGTCACCCTCAGTCAGTGATGAGCGTAGGCGTAGGCCGTAGGCTGCGTAGGGTGATACGTCAAATATTTTAATAATAATAATTATCAATCAATATATAATATTGAATACGTCTTTTCTCGTTCACAGAATCAAGCACTTGAATTTTTCTTAGGGTATTACAAAACAGAGACCGAGTGAAGAGTACCTCACATTAGAGAATACTACGGCCCTGGAAATAAGGCATAAGCCATTACAGCGAGGCATAGACTATTAGACTCTTGCTCGCTCTTGCTCGTCTAGTAGGGTGGCAGATAACATTGCTGCACCACACCGCTCTTGGTTAGAACTACTCGAGTATCGAGCACTGAGTGTAGGTAACTACAGGCTCACAACGATACCTCGGCTTGATTCCTTCTTACTCGCAAATCATCAGTTCTCTCTCTTCCTCTCATTGTGCAGCAACGAACGTCCATAACTGCAGTTAGTACATTAGGACTGGGTTACGACAGTAAATTTTCACCGTGTGGAGTTCTAATGGCCGGGAATGCAGTTGCTTTCAGTGGCCTCGAACTGCTGTGCTGTCGCTCTCGCTCTCTCTCTCTCTCTCTCCCACCCTCTCACCCTCTAGTTCTCTGTTACTCTTATTCCTCAATCTCTCTCCTCGATTCTCGAGAGAGGAATAAGTTGTTCGCGGTAGATACGCTCAGCTCAGCCTTAGCCTCACAGAGATCCCTTTAATATCGTCGAAGCACCTCAAGACGTGTGTACCGTAGTCGAGGCACATACTGCTTGCCTGCAAACACACCGACTGAATTGTTCGAGTGCCTCGTTCATGTAAACGCAACATACGTGTTTGAGTCGTATGTGTTAGCCATGTTTGCAAACGGAGGTGGGCATTCTGAGTGGAGTGAGTATACGGAAACGTGTTTCTAAATCGCCTAAATCGAATTCCGCGAAGGTAGAGGCTTATGTCGCTCTTCCTCCCGCTCTTCGTCGTCCCTTTCTCTATTTCTTTCTCTTCTTGTTTCCGCCTTATTGTTTGCTGCAGAAATTAGGAGCCGCCTTGCTCCGGTCTGGTGTTCGCTTGGTTGACCAAATAGAGCAACGAGAAGAAGAACCACGAAGAACTGCACGCCTGGGCAACTGGATTTCTTATTTGCAAATAAAGGGAGCATTGGGTCTCAAAGACCCTCCTGTTCCTACTAGGGAATTGACAAAAAAATGTAATCAGCCTTTCAGTTATGTCTGTTGGTGCTTGAAGGTTCACAAGCTGATGGACCTATCAAGTTTAAGAATTCTTACAGTTAGACAATGGGAAATACAATTGCTCAATTTTTTCCATTGATTTTATACGAGAACCTTTGAAAATTAAAAACTAGTACAAAATTTAATCTGCAAGCAATTAAAATTCAAGAATTTCACTTTCTACATCTTAATTTGAGAATGCTTCAATTTAAAGTAATTTAATATATTTTGTATGGCACATGCATAATTTCAGTCCTTTTTGTCCCCTATGAAGCAGGGCTAAAGCTCTATTTTACTCCCTAGGGAGTGAACAGTGACGTCAGAGGTGAATAATGAAAATTATACAGCTATGAGCTCGCATTTTACGATAATCAGCCAACTCACCGTAAAAAGTATAAGGAAAATTTGGTTGCAGATAATAGAATTTTACGTTAATTCATGGAAAGTTACCATATATAACTGATCAGATTGCTGTAAATTACCAGCAATTTCCGGGAATTTATAGACATGTTAAAATTGAATTTTGGGTAATTTTCTCATAAGTTATCATAAATTACCTGTAATATTACCATTAATTATCAAAAAAATCATAAATTTCCGGAAATTTATTTAAAAAATGTATATTGAATTTTGGATCATTTATGGTAAGTTTCCATATTTACCTATGCAATTACTATAAATCAAAGAATAGTTCCATAATTTTCCGCAAAATGATAGACATCTCTAAATTAAATTTTGGGTAATTTGTCTTAAGTTACCATACACAGCACCACAAAAAAAAATTGGTCTGTCCCAGAAGCGAGACCAGTGTACTCTTATGTTTTCGGGGTCGCTGAATCCGAATATGACCTCAGAATTGC
>JAAAKG020144982.1:0-10988 GCA_010014905.2 Druon quercuslanigerum
CGTTATCCCCTCCCTTTCCTACTAGGCTGTGCTAGTCCACGCGCTCGTTCGGTTCTGCTTTCCGGAGGTTCAATTGAACAATTTTAGTTCATTGTTTTTGCATTTTTTTGATAATATCTTACACACAATATTGCTAAAAAAATTTTAACCGATTTAATTTCACACCGAGATGAAGTACGTAAATGCATGCCATAAAATAAATTATATCATAATGTTATTTATTAAGTATACTTTTAATTAACTTTCGCAAAACTCACACATATATAATGACATATAATGCTACAGTTTTATATTATTAAACAATTGAATATTACTGTCCTAAAAGTATACAAACTTTTTACAATATTTACACGTTTCAAGGATTTGTACAAATTTTAGCTTAACTACAAGCGCAAAAAGAAATGCAAGGAAGTCCAGAAACTTTGCAGATACAATATTTTGTTACACATTTATTGCAATTACAATTAGATACCAATTCACTGGTTGGTGGGTATAAAACGTTAACTTTTTGAGGGACAAGAATATTTTCGTGTTCTATGAAGCGACACTTATACCGCTGTTGTCTTTCTCCAATTTTTATAGAATCTTCTATGTATGTGTCAAAAATGAAATCTAATCGGTAAACATTTTTTGAGGAATGAGAAACCAAATTGCAAAAACCTACTGCAAAATCATTAAATGTACTCAGGTTTGTCCACTTTAACTGATGACAAATATACATAACATCTATGATTACTGTGAAATCACTAAGATTGAATAAATAAATGATTTTTTCCACTTTTGAAATTATTTCTAACTCTTTCTCAAGAAGATATTTTTTCGTTTCCTTCTTTAACGTTCCATCGTCATTTTACAAAAGATTGGACGTAACAAGTTCAAAAGAAAAAAATCTTTGTAAACTAAAACCTCTTAGCTTATCTATTTCGTATAATTTTTCAGCGGTTTTGGGATATTTAATTCATTTCCAACGGTTCTAAAATTTGGCAACTTATATTTCGATATTGTATCGTACAGACTCTTTGACTTATCTATGAATCTTTCCTTATAAAACGTAGCATAAAGATCGCACCCTGTCGAAAAAATATTCAAAAGAGCATCAACAGTGATTTTGGCGTCGGTACCTCCTGAGTAACAAAGTTTTTAAGCGATTTTTGACCTTTTGCAAATGGATTTTCACGTTTACGAATAAAAGACATAATTTTATTTTGCCGCACTTCATAATTCATTGTATATGTCTTACTCAAATTATGATGCGTTTGTAACTTGTCGTTCTGAAAATCAACCTTCATTATTTTCCTATGCAAGTTACAGTCTGCTAAGATTTCGTGATCATTTTAATTCCACGAAGTGACAAATTCCTTATTTTTTGTGCATTCCACCATTCCTTCTTTTCGGCTTTTCTGAGCTTTATTTATGGTTTGCTTTAGAGCTTACTCCCCTTTTTTCGGTTTTCACACATCTATCTAACAATTAAGGCCTGAATTCTCTCATTCTATCTGTTATACCGTCCACTAGCTTATTGTAGCATATATTACTGATATTTGTCACATGATACATTATTCTTACCTTTGGCCTTCTGTAATTAGTTCTATCATTGTTTAACCAGTCACATTATTTTATTAGAAATGTGAATGATTTTTTTTTTATTATATTACTGCTTAGCTCCAGGGCCCTAATAAATAAATTTCAATTCTTATTCTAATGCCAAAAGTTAAATTTGCTAGGTAAAAAGACAAATAATATTTAAATTAAATTAAATAAGATATTGCAAAATATAAATTCTTACAATACTAAATACAAAGTCGCCTTTCTCTTTTAAGAGGTTCAAGAAAAAATTAAGAAACCATAAAGCGACGCATGCGCAATTGGTCTGTGGTTTAAACGCTCCGCTCTGAAGCTAAGTCTGATTTCCTTACAGGGACCTATTGGAATTTCTCTAATTTTATCTTTTGTCAAAATCGTAACCGTCTCACTTTCTTCCATGTTTATTTTTGCTCTTGATTTACCAGAACGTTCAAATCGAGATGTATATATTCCAGCGAATTAAAAATGAAAAACATCTCGTCATCATCAAGCATTGTTTCGATTCAGACATAAAGTAACAAACAAAATTCTTTAGGGGGCCCACGACCGCTGTTACGCCACTGGCGCTGTTCCCGCCAAGCGCGCTGATTGGCCAAAAGAAATATTGAATATCCCGCTTATTTTTGAGAATTTCGAAAAATGGCAAAGGACTCTTCTGCTCAAAATTTGAAAAGCAATGTCCTGGTTTTTGACAGTACGAGGTTTCTGGGACACCCTGTATAGTAATTTCTTTGGATGTTATCGCAATATTTTTGAGTATAACCCTTGAATTACTTGCACAGGCAATTTCAAATAGATGGGACAATATTAAAAAATGTACTCGATTAACTCAAGAAGATTTTTCTAAGAAATAGTTTTTATAATAAACTCAACTTATTTTAAATTTAGTTCGTCTTTTTCTAGAAAGATTTAAATGTCTGTGTTTTCAAAAAGTTAGATTTTGTTTTGCCTTTTTACTCTCAGTATGTTCATGATATAAAGGAAATTTAATATCAGGATGTCAATATTATTACAAATTTGTATAGAAAATGTTAGGATTATCCCGTTCCTGCATCATAAGTCGTAAATAATGTTTTTCCTGCAGATTAATAATACTATATTTAATAATAATCTAAATAAAAAGATAAAAGAAATAAAAAAGAGACGAAAGAAGATTTTTTGTTTCCTTTTTGTATTTTTGTACAAAATTTTTTTCTTTCTTAAAGGTTTTTTCTTAAATAGGATTTAAATTTCTTAAATTTTTATATAGAATACATTGTAATATAAATTATCATATAATCATGCAGATTAAAATAAAAAATTGTACAATTTTAATTGACATATCAACTAAAAATGTTTAATTTTTATTTAAATTAACCAGAATATTGCTCGTGATGTGTAAATTATCAAAACTATTTGACCATGTGAAACTCACATCATTCTGTCAATCAATATGATTCAGATAAAAATTTATTGAGTTCTGAGATAAGGACAGTTTTATTGTATAAGTATACAAATTTTGCAAGCTTGGGTCCTCTACATTTAATCTATTTTATTCAGAAGCGGTATCACATTCATCATAAACTTTGTCCATCCTCAAGGGCTAAAACAAATGTTGTAGTTTAAATAATGATAACGCCACTGCAGAAAAATCATGAAGAGTGAAGAACTATGTATTATTTTAATTTAAACAGTCCATAATTTTTGACATAACAAGTATAACTTGTTAATCATTTTATATGCCGTTTATAATTTTTCCGCCTGGGTCCTACGAATCTGATTTAGGCGCTGGTATAATGCCTCTCCAAATCTTATTAGACGAAATAATTTTTACAATAATCTTCTATATTTTGTTGATCTAGGATTGAGCGATTTTGCTCATTTCAAAAGGCTTTTAGCTTTTATTTCTGCAAATGCTGCATCGTTTCATTCTTAGCTATAGGAGTTGAGTGTTTGGAATTTTGTTTACAATTATAATTCCAATGTTTTCAAATTTTCCCGTAATTCCTCTGGTAGGTTTATTATTAATTTTAGTTACATTATGGCTATTAAGGCTTTTTCGTCAATAAATCTGAACCCTGATTAAATAAATATGTCTTTTTAGTATTATTTTTACAGATAATATAAACGATATCGTTTATGGCATGAATTTTATTGTTTGAGTAGTCTGATATTTTAATGTTTATTTTCAGTTCTAAAATTTTTTAGGCCTAATCTATCTGAAATTTTTCCTCATGATTTATCCTCTATAATTACTTTTTTTTAAGTTATCCGATTTATTTAAAATGTTTCTTCTGCCCTAAATAACCCTTTTCACTTCCTCCCTTTTCTTTTCTTATCTATTTTATGATTTAATTAATTGTTTTAATGTTTTATGATTTGCGTAACTGCATGAGTGTATACTCATCTGTCTGGAATAAAAAATTGACTTAGGTTATTTTTTTATCAGTGTGTTCGTTTAAAAGAATTGGTTATGTGACAGTTTGGTAAATCCTTTTAATGTGGTGTGAATATAAGGGCCAAATGTTGGTCTGGAGAAGTAAACTTCGTCTTTCAGTAGTTCTTGATACCATCTGGTCCGCAAAATCTTTTCCGGCAAACTTCACAAAGCGGATGATATAAGTATATTCTTTTAACACCAGTGTATTCTGCATTTTATACACCTCTTACTAAAAACTCTCGACATGGCTGGGCTTAGATGGATTTTTAACAGAAACTGGAAGATTCAGTATTATCCTTCTTGCACCAAGTAACATATTATATTGTCCCCTATATTGTCAACAACATTCTGCTCGATTGCTAGCACCTTTGACATGTTTAGTGTGTGATGGAAGATCCTCAGTTCGTCGACCAACTTTTTGAATTCTTTCCGTAAACGCTCATCAGATGTTTTTTAGTCAATATTACACTGACCACGAAACGCATTCCATCTTGCCCATATAAACTTCTTGCTCAGTTGATGCAATTGTCTTTGGATCTTTTGACACATTGTTGATTTTAGCCTTCCTCTAGATTCAGCCAAACCTCTCGGAGCACCATGAACTGAGCAATTGATGTACCTAAGGTCGGACTTCTGCGATATATCCTCACGAAACAAGGCATCCATTTTAACCACATCTGCGGATTTAGGAGAAACCTGCATGTCAGCGATCCTTCTTGTACTGAAATCCCTATTACCTCTCAGAAGGTGCCTGCTTCCTATGGTTGGTCCTAATGCTGCTTCCCCATTTTCGTTTGCAGTTTGTTCAAGCAACGGTTGCGGATGCGCTCCACGTACATATCCATTTTTCAATCGGAATGCGCGTGGATGTCACAATTACTGATGCAAGATGTACTGAATTTCTGAGCGTTTCTTGTACCAAATTGTGTGCATACGCGCCATAAAGTCTCGGGGCACAGTGATAATGCAGGAATCGTAGGAATCTAGAAATTAATCCTTAAGTTGATTCGCCCATACAATTTGGGTGTTTCACCGCGTAGCCTTCGTGATCGGAATTGTTCACCGACCCATCCTCGGGTGCTCTGTGCATTCGTTCTTTTGTATTATCATTGACAACTTTTATGTGGTTTGAAGGAGTCATTGCTATTTTTTCCAGCTGCTAGGAAAAGGATTTCTCGGTTCTGGTAAATACGTCTTTCTTTTGTAAGAGGCTGTGGAAAAACCTGGGTTTAAATCAAAGCAAGGCTGCCAACATTTTTGTTTACAGATAAAAACTAAAAATATTCTGCTTTAGATATTCAGAGGTCTGGTTATATTTTGACTAAACACTTTTGTTTTACTGGCTGTGTGTTTTAAGCTGATCTAATTCTTTGATTCAGGATTTTTTATCATCATTCCGCCATATAAAATTTTTAAGGGACCTAAAAAAGGAAACACTGAGATAGAGATATTCATACTAGATTATTCCTTATTAACTTTCTAGAATACTTTCTTCCACAAATCACTAATAATCGATATCTGATATATTGCGTATCGGATTTTTTTCTTAATTAAATGAGTTTCAGAAGTTCCTGAAAAAAACAATTCTTTAATGATATAATAATTTTATAAGTGCTCCAATAATTATTAAGTGAATAAATGGACAATTTAATACGAAAATACATTACTTACTACCAAGAATCATACAATATTTGGAATTATTTCAAATTAATATTTGGGGTAGAAATAGTTACTCTTTCATGCACACTTAAAATGCATACTTTATTTTTATCAGATGAATACTATAATTAATTTAAATTTGTACGCTTGATCATTTAGATAAGTTCGCCACTAGCATTAAATCCTGTTGTTGATGCGGTGCATGCGTAATGCAAGAAGGACCGCTAAATTGAAGCACCAAATGCGTGAAGTTTCTCGTTGTCAGGCTTACATCTTCTTGCAATTGAATTATTGCGGTGGTCTGTGGTTTAAGCGCTCTACTCTAAAGTGAAGTGTGATTTCCTTACAGCGGCCTATTGGAATTTCCATTATTTCATCTTTTGTCAAAGTCGTAACCATGCCACTTTCCATGTTTATTTTGGCTCTTATTTTACCAGACCGTTTAGAGCGAGCTGTATATATTCCAGCAAGACAATTACTTTTCTCCAATATTGCGAATACATTACCATTAGATGTTGATAATACAATTTGTTCGAGGGTTGGTATGTCCACGTAGAAATTATTTCTTGCGAGTATTTGAATTGGCTTATTTGTAGGAAAAGTGTATTTTCGAAGTTCAAATTTACGCTTCGAATTGCTATAGGAAGTAAGTCGAATAAATTCAAGTTGGTCAAGTTTATATTGACCTCCGGCAGAAGAATTAATCTCAGCAGGTTGAGTCAAGTATCGGCCAGTAGAAGCCCTTGATCTTTCACGCAGAGGAAGCTCGGCGGAAAGACGAGACTTTCGAAGAGCTCTAAATCTTGCATGACCTGGAATCTCAGCAGCAGAAGGATACTCTACAGGAGCAGGAGACTTGGCTGGAGAAATGATGTTAATTTGAGGAAGAGATCTTTTAGAAGAAAGATCTGTGTCCTTTGAACAAGAAGATTCTTCCCGAGGAACGCCAGGAATAGGCTGACCATTCGGTAGACATTCGAATTGTGAACTTATCTCTGCAAGAAGAAAAAAAGAAAAATTTTTAAAAGTATGTTTCCAAAAAAAATTTTGAAAGCATGACTCAAATTATTTAGGGAACATCATCAGGGAAGTATCTTCAAAATGTTTCAAAGAAGTTTTATATAAAGTGTCATTTGCAGTGATTTGGACAAAATCCGGGTTTCTAAAAATTTATTAATATTCCGAACGGATCAAATCGTGAATTTTCGCAGTTTGAGGCAATGCACAAACTTTGTATTAAAACGAAATAATTTACGGTTTTTGTAAAGGTCTGCATTAATACTGACGACTTAAGTATTTAAATAGCAGCATCTCGTAAGGATGAAGTCCAAATTTTCGATATTCAAACAGTGATTAAAACCTCATCTTTTTTAAAATAGAAACGTGAAGATTGCTTAAATTATATTATCACTTATCGAGAAAAAATGGAAAATTTTTCGCTCTTACGGCCTGCTTCACAAACTGCAAAATTAAAATAAACCCACACGAAAGTAATTGAAAATTTCAAAAAATTAAATTATTACTTTTTTTAAACTTTGTGGATTATGACCATATGGCATGGTACTGCCCTTTATTTAATTATGTATCCATATATTTATTGGACTAAGGCGTAGAAATTTGAATTTTGTTTTTAGTAAATCCAGTCTTCTAGACTCCCCGGAATGAATTTAGAGTACTTCCTGAGAATTCCGTAGAGTTTGGAAAAGAACAGCAATTGGGATAGAGTCAGATTACGTACGTAAAATTGTCATTTTCGGAAATCTTGAAAATATTTCAAGAATTATATACAGTTCAACTTGTAGCTTTATATTTACCAATTGATTTAAGGATTAGCGTCAAAATAAAAAACTGATTATAAACAATTTGCATTTTTTCCACTTTAGAAAAAACTGATCTATGAGTTCAAAAAGAGTTTTCTAAACACTCTATCCTTGGAATATTCCGGAGCTTTAGTAATGTATGCTTTACGTTATCTCAATCTTTATCTAATATGTTTTAGAAAAGAGATGCTGATATTCACGTTTTATCTATCATTTAATAAAAAAAATTTAGTTACCTCTAAAAATATTTGTTTCATAATAAAAATTGTCAATAATTTTTTTTGGTGAAAATATATCTCATCGATAATTTTACGAAGCATTGTGCGATTTCATAAATTTACCTTCTTAAAAAAATACGAATTCTTATAAGACTTGTTCACCAACAAATAATGTAAGCTGACTGGTAAAATATTTGCTTAATGACTTAAAGGTAGAATGTTTCAATGTACGCTTTTCTAATTTTAAGGTAGATTTCGGAACTGTAGAGAAGAATTACGCAAATTTAGCATACGCACACAATGAAACTGTTCTGACGTCAATATTTATAAAATTCTAATCTTAGTTATATTCCTTCCAATTTTTCGAATACAAGACGTTTCTTTAAAAATGAATTTGATATATTTACATTTTGATTTTACTATTAACATAACTTTAAAATGGGACTTATTGCGTTGTCTAAAGTTTAACGCCAATTGCTGCTCAATGTATAAAAACTAAGTTTTTATAAATTATAGAAAATTAAATGTTATTTTTGTAATGTCTAAAGCCTTCTAAAATAAAAACGAAATTCCTTATTTTAGTTATGTATTAGCAATGAGTAAGGTAGTCTGCTGGTATTTCCAGCTTACAGTGGACCTCCCCATGAAAGGGGACCTTATGGCCTAAATAGAGTTACATATGAAGGCATATATCCGGATAAATTCCCGGAATTTTCAAACGAAAGTAAACCTTCTTAGTTAAGAAATGATTCAATGGGCATTTTTTTAGATGAAACTTTAGAAAACAGGTTAGTGAAAAAAACACATCAGAATTTTGCTAGTACGTTATATTTTTTTCTAACACGTGAAGGACCAAAGGGCCGAATGATTGTTAAAAAAGTTCCAAAACAATGAATTTTAATGTAAAAATTTATGAACGTTCTCAAAAGGTCATCAAAATTGAAGCTCAAATCAAACTGAAATAATTATATTCGTTTATTAAACAAAAAATACGAATTTTCCATGGCATAAGATCTTTATCTGCATATTTTCTTCCAGAATTCACTAAGACAAACCTCAAAAAATGAAATAGTTGTGTTTATCGACCCTAAGCTTCAGAATCTATAGATTAGTTGTTCTAAATTCAAGATGAGGATGCCCACTATGGCAAAGTGGGACGATGGTTCCAGGAAGAGCCTGGGTGGCCCATGCAATGAACACTAGCCGAGAAAATAAGTTGTTCATCTCCGGAGAGTCGTGGGACCGGTAATTATAGAGAAAAGGGTTCTCTATGTAATTAAATCTATTCTTATTGGTGGTTCGGAACCCACCTTAAACTGTAGGCCCTCCTCCCACCATCAAGTAGCTGTGTTAAAGGTGTGTAAAGGAATTGGGAAAAAGATTTTAAAAAATGTAAACCCTTAGGGGCGCATTAGAAGCTTCATTGTCCAATTATGGCGACTATAAGACGAACTCTTTCTGCAATTTCTGATTTTCCGTATTGAAGCAATATTTTCCTATAAATTCTCATAAGTGCATGTACATTGGGTTTTTTGGGCCGCTGATGCCGAATCCGTGACCAGATTTTTAAAATTCAGGATGACAGATCCAATATGGGAACAAAAGTTCTTGATATATTTCGGTTTCTATAAAAATGCTCACATGATGTATGCGCAATTGATTTATGCGTTAAAAAAGTATTTCTTAAACACTGTATTCAATGAATATTTCGGAGATTTAGTAATGTATATTATACGTTATCTCAATCCTTATCTCATATATTTTATTCGCAAGATTCTGATATTCATGCTTTATAAATAATATCCTGAAAAAAAATTCGGTTATCTTTGAAAATAATTGTTCATGAATAATAATATTTTATAGTTTTTTATTATAAACATGAACCACATCGATAATTTTAGTAAGTATTCTAGGGTTACATAAGCTAAGCTTCGTTAAAAAATATGTTTTAAAAGTGAACACCTAACATGACATTGTTGATTTAAAAAATACTGTGCAGATTTCTGTTTATATTTTGAGTAATCGCTTTTATTTTCCAGCTGTATGGCTTAAGCTGGTCCAGCAATTTGAATCAGGACTTCTAGTAATCATTCTGCCACGAAAATTGTGAAAGAACGCGAAAACTGTACCGTGAGCAGGAGAGTTTCGTGATATATTGATCCTTAGTATCTCGTAAATCATATAAATTAATTCAAATTCTTTTACTTAATATTTTCAAATATGCGTGCTAAAAGCATTTAATCTGGTTCTTGACGCGACGTATGCACAATGCGAGAAGAACCGATAATTTGAAGAACCGGATGCGGATAGTTTCCCGTTGTTAGGCTTACATCTTTTTATAATTGAATTAACGTGTTGGTCTGTGGTTTAAACACTCTACTCTGAAGTTAAGTTTAATTTCCTTACAGCGGCCTATTGGAATTTCTATAATCTCATTTTTAGTCAAAGTCGTAACCAAGCCGCTTTCCATGTTTATTTTGGCTCTTATTTTACCAGACCGTTTAGAGCGAGCTGTATATATTCCAGCAAGGCAATTACTTTTCTCCAATATTGCAAAAACATCACCATTAGATGTTGATAATACAATTTGTTCGAGGGTTGGTATGTCCACATAGAAATTATTTCGTGCGAGTATTTGAATTGGCTTATTCGTAGGAAAAGTGTATTTTCGAAGTTCAAATATACGTCGCGGATTGTTATAGGAACTAATTCGAATTAATTCAAGTTGGTCAAGTTTATATTGAACTCCGGCAGAAGAATTAATCTCGGTAGGTAGAGTCAAGCATCTGCCAGAAGGAGACCTTGATCTTTCACGCAGAGGAAGCTCGGCAGGAAGACGAGACTTTCGAAGAGCTTTGAATCTTGCATTGCCCGGAGTCTCAGCCGTCGAAGCATACTTTACAGGAGCAGGAGACTTGGCTGGAGAAATGATGTTGATTTGAGGAAGAGATCTTTTAGGAAAAAGATCTGTGTTCTTTAAAGAAGAAGATTCTCCCCGAGGAACGCCAGGAATAGGCTCACCGTTTGGTAGACACTCGAATTGTGAACTTATCTCTGTAAGAAGAAACAGAGGACATTTTTTTTTTATTTTATAATTTTTACATAATTTAAGGAACTTTTATATAAAGTGCCAGTTGTAGGCAATTGGACAAAACGCGGGTTTCAGGAAATTATTTGATATTCCGATGAGATCAAATCGTGAATTTTGGATGTCCGTTCTGCTAGCACCTCCACAATCGAATTTCGATATTCCGTTTATGTCTGAATTTTGGGCTATTTTTGGGCTAT
>JAAAKG020144983.1:0-10988 GCA_010014905.2 Druon quercuslanigerum
ATGATTGAGGAATCAAAATACAATAAATGGTATAAGATGATAAAAAAGGAAGGTTTACCAAAGTATTTAGAGAAGGGTCGGGGAGAGAGAAGGTGGACCAGAATAGCAAGATTCAGATTGGGAAACGAGGTTTTGATTTATTTACCTTACGGTTCATAGTTATAGCAATGCATTTATTTATTTGATTCAATCAAAGTTTGATTCATTTAAAAGCAAATTTTTCAGAGGGCATACATGTTTCTATGTACAAAAATTTTTTCAGTAAATGAAAAAAAATCTCTTTCGATGTCGCAAATTTGCATACATTATTTATGAAAGAAATACCGCTTCTTGCTGGAAAATTATGAATAATTTTTCAGGCGCACTAGAATGACCCAGCGGTCAACCATCGTTGCCTTTATGAGCACAATTGTTTTTGTAGATATAGTAAAATTGATTTTCAACTTAAATGTAAAATTTCAAATGAATTTTAAAAATTATTTTTGACATAATACTCTTAAAAAAATTAACTAGAAAAAATTTGAAAGAATAAATAAAAATTGAACAATTATTAATTTAGAAAAAATTCGGTTTCGTTAAAAGATATTTAGTAGCTTTGGAGAGATTCAAACTAATTGTATTCTTTCAAGTTTTAATGCTTTTCAGTGAAATTTGTTTAAAATGATATAATTTAAGAACAAAATTTAAATTGGTTCATTAATTCTTCAATTTATTTAGAGTCATTGAAAAATACACCGCGGATTTTTTGTTGAACCTTCGATCTGCAGAATTTATAAAAATTAGATTTTTTTAAATGGCAGCTTACCGATATTTATTTTTAAATTGGAAAATTAATAATGATTCTTTACTTTTTTAAATTAATATTAATATTATATTTAAAAAAGCTTCAAAAGATTTCCAAAGTAGTCAAAAAATTATCTGGAAGATTTTGACGCATTATTTTAATTTTGCAGAATTTATTAAAAGTTTGAGGGAAAACTTGAATAATGTAAAAAGTTGTTTAGAAGTTTGAAAATAATTTAAAAAATAATAAAAATATTTAAAATATTTTATGCAATTTTTTAAAAAATTGAGGTTTTTGGAGATTTTAAAATCAAATTTAAAATTTTTTTTTAGCATTTTTGCAGGCTGAAAAAGAAGAAAGAAATTTGACTGAAATTCCTAGAAAAATTAAAAATTAGTTTATATTTTGAGTATTTTTCAGCTTTATTAGTTTGAATTGTTTGATTTTAATCTTAAAAAAAGTTTGCTAACCGGGAAATGATTGAAAATTATTTTTCCTGAATAAAATGGCCACTACTTTGTTGATTATTAAAAAATAGTAAGATTTTACCCTACTGCATCATCTAACCTTATTATTAAATGCCATGGCGGGGGGGGGGGGGGGGGGGACAATGATACGGATTCCAAAAAAAGGAATTTTTAGTTAAAAAAGTAAATTAGCATCCCCAAAGAAAATGAACTTTCATGTAAAACGTGAACGTTTTACACATGAACAGTAATATAAATTTAGAAATAAAAGAAATCATGCCAAATTTATATACGTTTTTAAACTGTGCAAAATAGATTTTGTTTAGATTATGCCATATGCACATATTCTAAAATTGTTGAATATGTCGCACATGCAATTTCTGTATCTTGAACGAAAGGAAACATGTGGTTATTTTAATCTTTAAGGAAAAAATGATTTGCGTCATTGACGAATTTTGGAACGTTCTAAAAACTACTAATTTTAAACGAAGAGAGAGAACAGAAGAAATCTCTACATGATCAGTAGAAAAGGCCTTAGTGGTTAGACGCCGCGCAAAGACCGTTGAAAAACCAGCGGTCATTTTCAACGGTAGCCCAACCGTCCCTTTCAACTTCGTTTCAGCGGTTGCCGAACGGTGTATTTTCGTAAGGGATTCTAATCAATATTTTATCGTCAAGATTAAATGGCATTGACATGATTGAAACGAAACGAGTTTTATACACCAAAGCGCATTTAATGGCGTTTCGGACAAAAATGCAATTTATATGCATTTAAATGCATTGAAATGTCCATTTAATGCCAGTCTATGTGTTCCAATCAACTCCTTCTTACCGGTTTGTGCTCTCCGAGTCAGGGTTTCATCCTAATCTCAAAATGAAATTTCAGACTAGCCCGATTAGTCGGTTTTTCGCTGAAACTGAATCATGTCTACGTTTTTCATCCACATTTGGGCTCGAATAACTAGAAGATACCATTTTTGTACATTCTCAGAGCAACACTCACGCCTGACCTATTATAACTCATAGGAGATAGCAATATATGATCAATCGAAATAATCTGAAGAAAAAAATGAAAATTTGGCCATTGGTCATATTAGAATAACAAAACGGACTGTTTTGGAAATTTTGGGAGAGTATGTTTTGAGGTTAGGAATGGACTTGGACCTTCCGGAGTAGGTTTTTGACGGTTTGGAGGGTAGGAACAGAAATCCTCTGAACAGAGATTAATCAACATTATATAAGGAATGTCTAAACAATACATTTAATATTTGTTATAAATAAATTCTAATGCATATGAAAAGTCGGACCACTCACAAGTCTGAAGAAAGATCTTTCCCTGCCAACATATGACTTTCGGCTTTCATTTTATATCTTAAGCAAGTCTTGAGCTTCAGTATCTAGCAGAATTACTTTCTTCTTACACTTTTGCCTCTGTTCGGAAAATATTGCGAACAAACAGCGCAAATGTACGTCAATCTTTATAATTGGTGTGACGCGCCAGTGACAGAACACAAAAATCTCATTCATGGAGCCAAAATGATTGAACCTGCTTTCCTCCCCATTGGTCAATTGACGGAAGAAGCTCAAGAGACGAACAACAAAAATTTCAAACATCTACGAGAGTTTCACACTCGAAAATTTTATAGCAGATAAGGTACTAATAGAGATCTTGGACGGAAACTGCTGATTTCGTCCGACCCAAAAATTGTAACTTATCTGCTATAGCATTTTCGAGTGTGAAACTCTCGTAGATGTTTGAAATTTTTGTTGCTCGATGCTCGCCTCTTGAGCTTCTTCCATCAGTTGACCAATGGGGAGGAAAGCAGATTCAATCATTTTGGCTCCATGAATGAGATTTTTGTGTGCTATCACTGGCACGTGACACCAATTATAAAGATTGACGCACATTTGCGCTGTTTGTTCGCAATATTTTACGAACTTGAAAATGTTCATATTTTGAGATTATTTAATTCCTTCTAATCAGTTTACAAAATATGTGTAAAAAATTCTTTTAATTTCTTCATGTGGAAAATAAGTTTTTAAATTTTAATTTTACTCAATTCAAATCTGCCACTAGAGTTAAAATTATTTTAATTCACAGTTTAACACATTCACACAGATTTCTGTAATGCATTTTTAAAACGTTTTAATAAATTCATAAAATATAAATAAACATAAATATAAATATTTTTTTCGAATTTTAAAGTGAGAACAAGATTTAATCATGAAAAATAGGTTAAATAAATGCTTTCCTTAAATTTTACTAAGTGGATTGAGAGGAACAGGATTTGCACTTTTCCCTGGGGGATTTTCAAACGAAGGAAAAATCCCGTATACATATAGGAATACAAATTCTTAATTTTTCTGAATTGAACGCTTATTACGGAAACAAAAAAGGCCATTTTGGCTATTTGTGGGTGTTTTTTGATATTAGAAAGAAATCCTGACCTGATGGGGCCAAACGGTCACCTGATTCTAATTTAGCGACCTAAAGACTTAAAACCAACATGGTCTGTTCAAAAGTTCAGACAACTTTGTTTTTATGTTCCCTGTGTAATCAATAAAATGTTTGTTTATCTTTTTTGGGTGACCAAGGCCGTGCCACTTTTGTATCATGAAACATATGTGAGCATCTAAAAGTAAATTTTTTTTAACATGATCTGATTTAATGTTGCTTCGGTATATAAGGATTCTTGAGGTCGCTGAATTCAAATTTGATGTTGGATTTTTAAAATTCAAAATGGTAAATCCAATATGGCGGATAAAAATTATTAAAAATGTTTGGACCTTAACCAAATGTGTGTGAATTAAGTTTTTGGGATCGCTGAATTCAAATCTGACGTTATTTTCATCATTCAAAATGGCAGATATAATATTTGGGACATAAATCATTGAAATTTTTGGAATATGATAAAATTGGTGATGATCAGGTTTTTGGAGCTGCTGTTTTCAAATTTGATGTTGTATTGAATTATTAAAAATGTTTTGACCATGATGAAATTGGTGATGATTAAGTTGTTAGGGGCGCTGAATTTAAATCTGACGTTATTTTTTAAATTCAAGGCAGCGGATTCAATATGGCGGACATTAATTATTAAAAATCATTGCACCTTGATGAAATTAATGATACTTAGGTGCTAAGGGTCGCTGATTTTAAATACAATATTAAATTGTCCACAAATAAAAAGTATCACTAATTTTAATAACATCAGAACACTTTTTATAACTCATGTCCACCATATTGATGCGTTATTTTGAATTTTATCAATCCAACAAAAAATTTTGATTTAGCGACCCAGAAAACCGGGATATCGCCAATTTTCTTAATATCCGGACATTTTATATCATTTATGTATCAGATTTGAATGTTGAAAATCTAAAATCAGATTTAATTTATGAAAATCGAACATCACATTAGAATTTTGAGAATCTAACCATAGAATTAAATTTATAGCGACCCGACTTCCGTTTCCGGCATGGAAGTGTAAGGTAGCGGGAATTGTGGATGCTGAGTTTTTTCGATAATTGTGGTGAAATTTGAGGTAAGTGACTTGTGGAAGTGTATAGAAGGGTTTGGATGAAAGAGATTTTTGAGGTTGGATTAGTGATGGCAAAGAAGAGGATGTTATATGGAAGCTCGGAGAGAATAGAGGAGAATTCGACGTGGGTAGAAAGGAGGATGCAATATAAGTTAAGGAAAATAGCGGCAGAGCAAAGAGAAAAGGGAAGAAGACCATGGGTTAAATATGAGAGGATACAGATAGACGGAGTATGGTGGGGTTGGGATGAAGAAAAGGAAGAGTTAGTACGAAATAAGGGGCAGGGAAACTAAGAGAGGAGGGAAAGGGAGGTAGGAAAATAAGCAAAAGTAAGAGGCAAAAAGAGACAAAAACCTAATGTAGGGAAGAATGGAGGATATGTTACTGGAAAGAGCAGGATTAGAGAGAAAGGATAGGGAATTTATGAGAAATTTGACACAATGGGTTGTTGTAATAATGATGGAGACGTAGCTAGATGAAAAGGGATAGGGAAGAGTAAGGGAAAGATTAGCAAGAGGTTACAAATGGCAAGTTCAAAATGCAAAGAAGAAGAATAAAAAGAGCAGAGCAATGGGAGGCATGCTGTTGGAAGTGAGAAATGAATTTATAACAGAGAAAGATAAGAAAAAGAGGAAAGAACAAAAAAAAGGATTAATAGTAGAAGAGGTAATGATAAGAGGAGAAAAGTAGAAGATAGTAGGGGTTTATGTGAAAAGAGATATGCAAGAGAAAGCAGAGGAGTTAAAAGAAATAATGGAAGAAAATAAAGAATACATAAGACTTATAATAGGTGTACACTTCAATGCAAGAACAGGAGAGAGGAGAGGAAGTGAATGGGGAGAAGAGGAAGGAAGAAAATCAAAACATAAAGTGCTGAATGTGGAGGGAAATAAGTTGTTAAAGAGCTTGGAGGAGTTGGGATGGTTTATCCTAAACAGAAATATAGATATAGGGAGAAAAAAGTAATAGTAATATGCATAAAAAGGGGGCAAAGGTAAAGAGTGTAGGAAAAGGAAATTGGTCAAGGCAAAGAAAAGAACAGTTTAGAGAAAAGGTAAGAAATATCAAAATGGAAGAGAAAAATGTTGATCAGGAGATGGAAAAAATCAAAGGAGAAGGAAAAAGAGGATTAGAGTGCACAAACAAAAATGAAGTTAGTAAAGAGTTGATGGGATGAGGATTGTAAAGAGAAAAAGAAGGAGGTGAGAAAGGAATTAAGAAAGTGGAGAAAACAAAAAAGTAATAGGTAAGAATATAGGAGAAAAAAGAAAGAGTATTCTGAGTTGTGTGATTATTAATATTGAAATGGTAGAATGGAAAAAATATTTTTTGGATTTGCTAGGAGTAGAGAGAAATGTTAAGAAGGGAAGAAAATATGGTAGTGAAAGAGATGAGGAAGAGGACATAACAAGGGAAGAAATATTTAAGGTGTTAGGAATAATGAAGGATGGAAAGGCACCTGGTATAGATGAGATTCCAAATGAGGTATTGAAATATGGAGGGACAGAACTAGAAGCATGGTCATGGATAATGTGTAATTGAGCATGGAGAGGAGATGGGTGGCCAACAGTGAAGAAAGGCAAAGGAGAGGAGTTCCAAGGGTTTTGTCGGAGAGATTGAAGAAAGAAGTTAAGGAAAAAAGATAGAGCCACCGAATGAGGTAGGGTTTAGAAAAGGAATGGGGGTGATGGACAACATATATGTTCTGAACTATCTGGCAAATAAGAGGATTAAAAGGGGAAAAGGGGCAATAATAGCAATGTTCCTGGACATAAAGGCAGCTTTTGACTCATTAGACCGAGGCGAAATAGAAAAAGTTAGGGTGAAAAGGGGAATAAGAGAGGAATTAATAAAGAGAGTATCGGAAATTTTTAGAGAGACCTCTGAGCCCACTTTTATTTAATATATTAATATCAGACTCGGAAGAAGAAATGAGGAGAAAAGGTTAGGGAGCAGTTAGGATAGGGAAAGAAAAGATATATACACTGGCATACGCAGACGACATAGTGCTGATGGCAGAGGATGAAGAAGGGAATGGCGGACTTAATTACAGGATTAGAGAAATACTTAGATGGGAAAAAGCTCATTTTAAATGTAGAAAAGACAAAAATAATAAGGTTTAGGAAAGGAGGGGGGAGACTGAAAGAATGAACGGGGAAATGGAAGGGAATAAAGATAGAAGAAGTGAAGGAGTTTAAATATTTGGGATATATTTTGCAAAATAATGGAGATCATAGTGTTCATGTGAGAGAAAGGATAAAAAAAGGAGCAGGTGTAATGAAACAGGAATGGGGAATTGGAAAAAGAATGTTAAAAAAAATTGGAGAAGGAAAATGTGATTATTTGATACGCTGGTATGGCCGGTATTAAGTTATGGGGCAGAGATATGTGGATGGAAAGAAAGGAAAGATATTATGAGATTACAAGAAAGATATATAAGGTGGACATTAGGGGTAGATTGGAGGACGCCAGGATATATAGTGAGAGAAGAAGCGTAAAGGGATAAATTAGGTATTAGAACGGGAAAGAGGGTAAGAAAATTTGAGATAAAGCTTAGGGAGGGAAAGGGAGGGGAGTTGGCGAGAAGGTGTTTGATGGAAATGGAAAAGAGAAGAGATGCTAGAGACATAGAAGACGGGACTGGAGTAAACTATGAAGAATCGGCAAAAAGGACAGGGAAGACAATAAATAGAAAGGTGGGGGATGATTGATAAATCAAAATACAATAAATGGTATAAGATGATAAAAAAGGAAGGTTTAAGAACGTCTTTAGAAAAGAGATGGGGAGAGAGAAGGTGGACCAGAATATCAAGATTTAGATTGGGAAACGAGATAAGAGAGGGGAGGTATTGGGAAAAGGAAGAGAACAGAAAGTGTAGAATACGTGAATGGGAGCAGGAAACATGGGAGCACGTATGGGACGGATGTAGAAGAGGAATGGAAGATGAAGGAAGCTGGCAAGAGTATGTCGTTAAGATTCTAGGGGAGGATGGGTTAGGAGAAGATTGGATGAACGAGTTGGAGGGTGCTAGGGGAGCGAATGAGAGTGAATGAAAGAATGCATGTGAAAAAATGGTAAATTGGAAAGCGTGCATGATTTGAAATGGATTCGACCTCATTCTAAATCATAATTGAAATTGGTGGAAGTATCTGAAAATTATTATTACCACAACGTACATTTTTCTTGAGAAAAAATATTCTTTTTACAAAATACAATTTTACTCAATTAAATTCGGGTTGTTTTTAGGCTCCTCAGCGAAAGCAGAGCTACGTAAACTTTAAGATTGGCGAGTAGATTTTGAGTTCCTCCTGTTTTCATAATATCAGGGATGAAAGGTATAGATATCAGGTATAGATATCAGGGATGAATTTATTCCTGCAGGTCATATAGTTACCAAATCTGTTTTAATATTTCTTAGAGTAGACTTATAGGATTTGGTTTAGTATACTGTGGCATTTCTAAGGTAAATGTGACTTGTACTTGTAAAACACTTAGCCAAATCATGAGGGTAACATTTAACTTCGCAAGTAAGCTTTCCAAATATGGTTGCCTTGTTCTTGGCGGCAAGTTACGTTTTACTCGACACCGAATATCCCATGTAGAAATTCCGATCGGGATTTAGTAGGGCCCTGGATACATTTCCCGATTTCTAATCGGGCGCTAGTCATGAATAATGGTAAGGGCAAGACTAGTTCGGTAACGCTGTTTTAGTCAGGTGCTATCTAGAACTTCTGTGCAGGCCCTCCCGAGAGTAATTGACCCTTCTTATTACTCTCTTAAATGTTTCACTTTTAAAATGAATCCCAAATTTTTTTATTAAAATATTTAATAATGTTTACATATAAAAAATAGAAGCATTCGACACTTTTCAAGTAAACAATTTAAAACTAAATACCGTTAAATTGCAAAATTACCCATTTTTAGCTTTGACAAATTTCACAGTTCTAAGATTTCATGAAGCATAAATCCACGCTATCAGTCTCAGATGCTCCAATGTTAAGGATGAATCAACAGAATTTTAAATGGCAATTTACATCATTTTCAGTAATTTAAAATTTGAAGTTAAATTATATTATTTTCAAAATAAAAAAAGCATTCTCAATTTTCCCAGGAATGTAAAGAAAAAATTTTAATTATCTTAAAATCTTTTAAAGATCTTGAATAACTTCTACATTTTTTGTTAGATATTTTCAAAAATCTACATTTTATTTCAATTATTTTGAGATATTTGCAAGATTACCATTATTTTTCATATTTTAAAAAATTCTAAATATCCTTTAAACTGCCTGGAATTTTTTCTAAATGAATAATTAATTAACTGTTATATATACATCACAATTCGACAACTTTAGTTATAAGTAAAAATAAAAAAATAAAATAGGGCATTTTAACGTTCAAAGGCTTTCTGCTTCAAGCAATTTATTTAAAAATTGTTGATTTTTAAATATTTGATTTATAATCGTTTATTTTAAAGAAATAATGAAACATTTCTACATATCAAGTAATTCATCTTTTTCCGGATCAAATTTTTTTAAATTGAGTTGGTTAGAAATTAAATATTTGAGAACGAAAGAACAATTCAATAGGATTTAATTTTTTAATAACAGGGTATCATTATGATTCTTATAATTTTGGAAATAATTCTAATATTTAAAATAGTTTATAAAATTTCGTACAAATAAGGGAGGGCAGCTTCCTCAGCTCCCTCAGTTTCCCTCCCTCAGCTTTCGTACTACATTTGAGATTTTAAAATGCTTGAAATTCAAAAGGTACCCTTGAAAAGAAAGACCTAAACTGGAAAATTCTGATGGTAAAAAATTTTAGATATGAAATTTGTGATATTTCAAGTGATTTGAAAGATTAGTCTTCTAAAAATATATAAAAATCTCTGTCAAATAATAAATTCACTAAAATTCACTAACATTTTCTAATTAAACGCTGAATATTTGTATTAAAATATAAATATGTTTTCTGTATACAATTTAAAATTCTATTATTTTTCTTTATGGAATGTTGGGACCCTTTCAGTTTGTCCATTTTTCGAAGATAATTCAAGAGATTTCCAAAGATTTCAAAGGATTTTAACTTATTTTTAAAGATTAAAAAGATGATAAAGATTGCTTAAATTGTAATTATGTATGGTAAAAAATACCAATTCACGATGTAAGGCGACAATCTATTCTAAAATTATTTAAAAAATGTGAATTTAGTTTGAGATCTATAATTCTTCTTTAATACAAGTTTTAACTTCGGACGAGAAACGTTATCACATTTCAAATTTTTTCAAGATTGTAATTTTTTATTTTAAATAAAAATCGCTGGATTTAAATGTAGAATTCTTTTTCTTGAAAAATGCGAAACTCAGGTGAAATACACAAGCATGGCATACTTTTTAAAAATTGTAAATATTCTTCGAAACTGGCTTTTGTAGCTTGGTATTTCTGATTTTTATATTTTAACAATCACATCATAGTTAGAATAGTAAGTTTGAAAATTGTATTTGCATCTCAACACAATAAAAAATGCCAATTGCCTTGTAAAAAATGCTCAATTGTACCGTGAAAACTTGTACAATTTTATTTCAGTATTTTAGTCAAACGAGCCATACTTGCTAAGACCCTAATAGTTCCTAACTAGATTTTCTTGGTCTTTTATTCGAACCGGATATACGAAAGAGCCGGCATAGATTTTCTAGTAACAAAGAAGAGAAAATCCTAGCAGAGCCTTAAGGTGCTTTAAACGACTGTCAAATAAGATGAATCATTTTAGTTGAAAATTCGTTTATTTTTTGTTTTGATTAAAAATTAACTATTTCAGTTAAAGATTCATCATTTTAGTCCCAAATTGAGTAAAACTTAGAATTCTTTGCTAAAAATTTATTTTTATATATTATTTATATCAAAGCATAATGTATAGTAAAGCTTTAAAATTTAAGATAATTTTGTTTAGAAATTATAAATAAAATGTACGCGAAATGTCCAAAACTAAAAATTTAAAATGGAAAAAGTACATTTTTTAAACCAACATGAACTTTGAAAAACCAAATTATGCAGCAAAATTGCACACGGAGATTTAAAATAAATTATGTTACTTAAAAACTGTTTTTAAAAAAATAAATTACATTTTTGTACCAACTGTACTATACGGCAGCGAGACATGGACATATCAAGAAAAAGATAAGAGTAAAATTAACGCGA
>JAAAKG020144984.1:0-10987 GCA_010014905.2 Druon quercuslanigerum
GCAAATTTTCAGATTAGCACCCGATCCCGGCGAAATCCTGCGGTTGTCCTTATGACAAATAGTTTAATTATATATTAAAAATTGTCCAAGAACTACCGCAAGATTTCGATGAAAATGGGTGCTACCTTAAACAAATGCACCCGCTCTAAGCAAAATCACGATAAAATTTTAGCCGCAACCACCTCTTAGGAGGTCTGCAATTCGCCTGCAAGTCTCTTAGCATGTTCTTAACACTGCTTGGCACCTCCAAAAGCGCCGATGCTCCAGGTTCGTTTCTCGAAGATCTACCTTCGAGCATTCAGCGGACCGGTATCAGGGTCAATGTGTTAAGAGTGACAGAGACGGTACATCACATGGTCTGCAGCTATCATCGGGTATGTCCTGGTTTAAAATATGGAGACGGTATGCTAAAGTGTGTTGATTTAAGGAAAGCAAACGTTTAATTCGTACGAAGTAGACTAATCCTCCGCACATTTCTGCAGAAGAGACGTACCATCCACTTCACGTGGAGCTGTTCACGAAAGTTCTTTTGTTGTTTTTTTTTTAATACTGACTTTTAGGAGTGAGGACTTGAGATACATAATATGTGATGCATTTTGTTCACCCCTGATATTGAAGTCAAGGCCGAGTGTTTCAGCAGCATCGCCCGCCGCTTTTTACAGAAACGCTCCTTTGCCCACTTCTTCATGCTTCCTGACCATTTTGAGAAGAGGATCTCTTCAAATTGCGACTCTATATGCTGTACCCATATTATTCCTGTTGGAATATTGTGACCATAAGCTTCAGTATTTTAATATCAAGAAATCTGAGCTCGTTCTTCGTCCATGACGGCAAGCATGATCGTTGCAGATACTTTGTTCCTCGCCGACAGTTCGAAAGACCAAATCTACTGGATGAGCCGTTTATATCTGCTTCGGAGAGTATCCTATATAGATGTCACATCCTGAATGCAGCTCTGTAGCACACCCAGCTACCTATAAGTCTCTGCAACGCCAAGGTGTCTTATTGTTATTCTATCGATGAGCTCAGTGTCTTAAGAGATGCCATTAATTTTGCCTTGCTTTAAATAAACCTTGGCGCCTTTTTTCAACACTAAGTCCATTCCTATTTTATTAGTGTATCGTTCGACAATCCCTAAAGGTACATGTAGTTGCTCCTTGTTTTTATAATAGATCTTAAGATCATCCATGTAAAATACATGAGTGACCTAGTGCTTTCGATTTTCAAGTTTACCGGAAAGGTATCCCTGGGAATGGCGAACTGCTAGCGTTAGTGGCGATAATTTTATGCAAAAGAGGAATGGGCTCACAGAGTCGCCCTAAAAGACACCTCTTTGGAAAGTGAACTTGTTAGTTGCAACACGAGTTTTTCCAAGTTAGATAGTAAATCTGGTTTATCGAGTGGCATCAATTTTTCTATGCATCTCACGATTCGCGGATGAAACTTTAAGTTTCCGAAGAAACAGATGATAAGTTTATGTGAGGTCTAATCGAAAGCTTTCTGGAAATCAACCCAGGCCATCGATAGGTCACGCTTTTAGAATGCTGCATCTTTGCAAACAAATCTATTGATAAGCAGGTTCTCCCGGCACCGTGCTACGCCTTTCTTTGAGCCGCGTTGTACATATATTTATTGCCATACAGGCCCGATTACCCGAACAATCTTTTCATTTAGGATAACCGTACATATCTAATACAGTGTGTTTAAACTAGTGATTGGCCTGTAATTCTTTGTGTCAACAAAATGCCCATTTCCGGCAGTAGTACTGTGCGCGCTTCCACCAACCACTCCGGAATTGCCTGTTTCGACTTCAAATGTGAGGTGAAAATATGGGCCAAATGATGATGGGTTGAAGGAAACTTCTTCCAACAGATGGTCTTGATACCACCTGGTCCCGGAGCGGAATAATTCTTCATACGTCTCAATACTTTTTTCACCTTCTCAGTAGTGCTGGTTGGGCATTATTCCTTAGGTGTTGTTATGGGGGCATCACACAGCTCCTATTGCGCAAGCCTGATGCTTCTCCCTCTAATCCACACAGGCTGGTAGGACTAGAAAGCGAAGTTAAAAAACTCGCGGGCGAACCGCGAGGGCCGTGAACTATTACTAGGTGTGACTAGAACATCCTCTGTTCTGGTGAAACTTCGATTTGTGTTTGTCAGAATTTGACTATTTTTAATTTCAAAGTTCTATACAAGTATCTATAGAAGAATAGCCTCGTGGTACTTCATGAACCCTAGTCTAGGAAATAGACAAGAAGTGAAATTTAAAGTATTTAAGAATCTTTAAGAAACATACTGTATATCACGGAAATAAGGCGTACATGCCTAGAAGGAAAACTACCTGCCTTTAAAGGACTGAGATTTTCTCTCTTTTTCGATTGCGTCGGTTATTGCCATTATTGACCTTTTGTTCGCGCTGCGAAGCTTCAAATCTTAGAATTGTCCTACCTCTCGAGCCTCTGCTCGAAAACTATAGGGAAGCATTTCTCGTGCCGTGTCATTAGCAACTGGCGGTTAATCCGTATATTTATTACTATAATCCTCCGGTAAGAATCTACTTTAAGTTTATGAATAAAAATCTTTCAAGTGAGAATATGATATTGTTCGTTCGTCTTTTATAAAATATACTAGAATCTCGATCTGAGTTTCCTGCATTACCTTCGCTCCTTTTTAAATAAAATAAATTATCTTTATTTGATACTTGTACTATCCTCTGAAGTATAGACTTGAGGTTCTCCTTGAGATCTAAACGAGGTAGTGGTCATAACTGTAGTTAAATGTAAGTTTCAAAGGATAAAGCGCACAGACGAATAGCTTCGAGGTTCTCCCTGAAACCTATTCTAGGAAGTGACTATTATCTGTCAAAACTAAACCTTAAATATAAACAGATAGTCACAGACAAATAGCTTCAGTATTCTCCCTAAAGCCTAGTCTAGGAAGTGATTCTCTTTCTTGGCTTTAAATCCTGATTTTGCTTCTGGACTTTTAATAAATGATCAAAGATAATTAAAATCTTTTAATTATCTTTTTAAATTAATTTAATTTATCTAAAATCTTTTATCAAAGATAAAAGATAATTGTTAGATTAGAATATTAAACATTCGTCTGAGAATGTTTTTGGTAGAACATTAAGATAAATAATATCTTTTTTTAAAGCACGCGTGATACTCTTTCCGTACAAGGATTTGAGTTTTGTGAATGAATATTTAATTCGATTTTATTGGCGGTCAATGATGAGCCGAAATTCCGGGTTCACCGGGTTGCGCACCAGGTAGCTTGGCACGTATTCTACAAGAACTTTTTCAAAATTAAAATTGTTCCAAAAGTCAAAATAACTAAAAATTGTGAATCGTCAACCCGGGTGCACCGTATCGAGCACCAAGTACTTTAATACGTATTCTACGAGAACTTTTCACAAATTTGAATTTTGTGTATAACGAAAATAATTCCAAATGATGAGTCGGCGATCCGTGTGCACGGAGTCATGCACCAGGTCACTTAGCACGTTCTCTACAAGAACATTTTTAAAATATAAATTTTTGAACAGCCAAAATAACTACCCGGTGCGCAACCCGGTAAACCCGAGTCATTGATTCACCATTTTTAAATTTTTTTTGTTATTCACAAAATTTAATTTTTTTAGAGGTTCTCGTAGAGTACGTTTTAAATGACATAATGCTCCTTCCAGTGCACCCAGAATGTCGGTTTATCATTGGCAGTTATTAAAGCTGTTAAAACATTTTAAATATGGACAAAGTTCTTGTAGAATACGTGTTTAGGTACCTAGTGCGCGACCCGGTTCACGCACCTAGTGAACTTACTAATTAGAGACGTGTAGGCTATTGGCAAACCTAAGATTTCTATTTTTAACGCAGGCTAATTTTCTCTCACCCGTACTTTAGCCAGCTATTCCCAAGTTTCTTGCAATGCTTGAGTCCTTCCCAAAAAGTGAGCAAAATTTATTAGATTGTGTTCATCTTCGAAAATTTGGCCAAAGTTCAATTTCAACCAAATCACGTTCGACCATCAGCGAATTATACCAGAAAGGCCATTAACCATGCTTGTTTCGTTGTTCATAACCATGGGACGACCGTGAATTAACTTTGACTCAATCTCGAGCCACTCTTACCCCACTCTTATGCTATTGTTAAACCATGGTTCACCCATTGAAACTTTTCTAAGCGGGATGTCACTCATCGGGATCCAGCGAATCGCACACTGTAAGCGCACGTGACCTAACGCCTCAGCCAATCGGCGTCTAGTTACAGGAGCGTATCGTGCAAAACCAAGTGTATCCTACATATCTCTGAGACGGGTTTTCGAGGATGCGTCGGTCCTGGGCTAATCGCCTAATTTTTACAGTGTCCGCGAAACAGCTGACGACAGTGTTCGAGGTTCGATTGTATATTGATAGTTTCGCACATCCAAAAACACCAATCACAAGGAAATTTACTTTAACTGAATACTTTTTGTACAGTCATTTTAGCTTTCTTATGAGGTCATTATACCTCTCCTTATTTTTCCTTCTTTTTATCAGTGATGTTGTAGTTAGCCGGAGCCGAGAACTTAATTACGAATATAGTTCGTTTCTCTAAGTCGTAGATAAGATGGCGGCTTTTTTCGACAGCTGCTTTTTTCGGAATTTTGAGCCAAAAAATTTTCGGTATTAAATATATTAAAGAGAAAAATTAGGTTTTGAAGTATTCTTAGAGGACCCATAGTTTTTGTTTTATTCGCATAAAGAGCAATATAAAAGATTTTATACTACTCTAACCTCAAAATCTCAACTTTGACATGATTTTTCGGCTTTCGTGGTATAAAATACTGTTTGATACTTGTATGAAAGGTGATTTTTAGCGCACGAGACTTTTCTCACTCGCTTCGCTCGTGAGAAAAACGTCTCATGCGCTAGATAATCACCTCTCAAACACGTGTCGAAATGTACTATTAAACACGAGATATGATAGAATGCATGAATAAGGATTGTGGCTTTTTTATTATGAGGTAATTCAGGAAATAAATGTAATTTTAAAAATGTCTGTCTAAAACCGTGCATATAAATATTGGGATCGAAAAGAAATGTTTTTTATAAACTGCCATTCAAACATTCCAAGAGCAAAGAATAAATATCCGAGCGCAGAGCGTGAGATCAACGGACGCGCGCTGGGCGTACTTAAACTTATTTCAAAGGTCTCCTAGGGCCAACGACATTCAGCAAGAATCATTTATTGGCAGTTATGAAATGATTTTTGTTTCGCTAAATCACAGCAATTTGTTCTTAGCTCAAAAAATTATAGATATATACTTACGTGTTTGACTACTACGTCGAACAGGGATGCCTAATAATCGCAGTTCTGTCTGCATCTCGTTCGTTTGCCATGGTTGCCCTCTGGAAAGGTGTGTATTTGATGGACCTGCATCTGAAAAATATAATATAGGGATTTTTATTCAAGAATTTTTTTAACGAACCACAAAAAGCTTCTGTTGGTCCAAACTAAATAAAGCTCAAATTTAATTCTAAAGTCAGTTGTTACTTACTTAGCTTGTAAAATTTTAATAAATTAAATATTCTTTGGGAATCTAAACGTCATGAATTATGTAGTTTTTGAGTATTATGTTATGATCACTTCTTATTGCCCATTGAAATGGTTGAAAATATAGAATTTTTGCACCTGCGACTCAAAAATAAAACAGTAGAATAAAAAGTTTTAAAATGTCTCGAATTATTTATCATTTTATTTCCAAAAAATAAAGAAAATCAGGTTTCCAAAATAAACCGTAAACTTTCGAATTTTTGAATTAAAATTCAAAGCTTTCAGACGTCATTTTTGAAATGGCACATATGTCTAGCAGAAATGTTATTAAATTTTACAAAATTCTAAAAATTATTATCCATTCCGACAAATTCCAATAAATTTTCGAAAACTTTATCAATTTTCATGAATTATTTAAATTTAGAGAAATTTTTTTAATAAAACAAGGACTTTTTAGGTTTTTGTTGGAAATGGGAAAATCTGTATCATTTTTTCACAAAGAAAAATGATGTGTAATTAAATTTCCTACGAGAATATGCACTTTTTATGTAAAAATTAAAAACTTCTTTCAATGGTCTTTAAGGGGCCAAAGTCGTTCAGCAAGAGCAATTTATTGAGGATTAAGAAAAAAAATTCAGATTTTTTCTATATCCGGATAATTTGTTCCTATTTAAGAGAATAATAATATCTTCACGTTGACTGCTAAAACTCGGATCTAAGCAGGATGCCTAGAAAACCTGTTAATTAACAGGTGCGTCTGCATAGAGAGATTGATGCCCCTTTGGAAAACTAGATTTACTATTTCATCTGGAAGATATCGTTTGACAACGAACAGCGTCTGCAGTTAGAAATCCATCTTTCAAGGCACTTGATTTCAATTCAATATTTATGAATTTCTGAATTAAGCGTTTAAAAGTCAAATTTTTTATTACATACGTTTTTACTTACATGTTTTCTCTCGCTATTAAGTTTGAACATGAAATACTGGCACGGAATCTTCATAAAATCTTAAGTATTTATCGGATAATTTAAGTTTGGAAAATGCGAAGTTGATAGTAAACTTTGAACTAAAAAAGTAAAACAGATTTCAGCACATAACATAACTTTCAACTTAGATATTTCCGCAAATTTTAAATGAATCAATCTGGAAATTCCAAAAATCTTCCTTTAATAATGAGAAACAAATCTTGGACTGAAAGTTGTTTCAAATCTGCATATGTATATGTATCCGGAATATACTTATAAAACTCAGTATTTAAGAGATCAGGTGCCTTTTTCACGAAAAGGGGGATATTAGGCTCTTTATAAAGAACAAGAGCAAGATAAGGCCAACAGGAAAGCTAGGAGGTCAAAAATCCACCAAAAAATCTTTCTTAGGATAGACAAATTAGCTGATGGTAAAATTGCTTTTCCTGATTTGCCGCCTGAATATGGCGATCTCTGCAATCTGAACTTAGAAGTTTACGAGAGAGTGGTCTCCCTGCTTAGCGACAATAGAAGTAATGATACTTCATCACACGTGAGTAAGACTCGCGAGTGTATTGCACATCTTCAATTGCAAATTAAGACGGCGTGACGATATGCAGAAGATGTTTAGTCCTTGATTAGCTACATAACATAATATAAAATTTTCACCCTAAGAGTCAGTTTACTACCTTGAAACATACGGAAAGAAAATAAAACGCTGAACAGGTTTAAACTGTTGACTGCATGGTAAATTATTTTCTTATTGGAGCATATCATATTTAAAAATCAATATGTCAATACGATTCACTAATTTGGTTGAAAATGTATCAATGTCCCGAGATGAGTTTTAAATAAAAATTCTTGAATAATTATTCTTCAAAATGTTAAAAATATTTGAATTTTTGATGTTTAAAATTACAAATGTCCTCATTTATAATATTTACAAACAAAAAATCTTAAGAGTTAAAAAAATTGTAATTTTAATAATTAACATTTTAAATTACATGAATTTTGAAGATTTAAAATTAAAAAATAACTAGCGTATGATCTGCAAAGTTGTCACAATTTAAGAACTGTTATTTATTCGTTCTTTCAAATATAAAAGTTGTTAAACGTAAGACTTCAAGATTGAAGAGATTTAATTTGCGAATCGTAAAATGGAAGATCTTTCCATTAATATAAGTCTACAAAATGTACCTCCAAATTTTCAAAACGTGATACTTACATACAGAAACGGTTTAGTATAAAGTGTAAGCATAAATCAAAAACTAGTTAGTGGTAGGAAGAGTGGACGAGAAACAAAATATATACGCCACTGAGGGATTGGCGCAAATTGCATTGCGAAAGAGTTATATAGGTCATAAGAGTAGACTGTGCGAAACAGGTGCCGTTTTGTGCGCAACATCTCGATAGAATAAGGTTCAAAGAGTTCGCGAAACGGGACCACTATCATCACTGGAGAATGCACGTTGGGCCTCTCTGGATCACCAAAAGGCGTTAGATCTTCCGGAAAATTTGTTAGCCAGGCACTGCGAGAGCAACACAGGGACGCTTATTAGATGATTCAAGGATGGACTGGTTGCAAAGTGTAATCAATGGTTAATCAGCCCAAGGGGAAGGCTTAAATTAAGTCAATACCTGAATTTCGGTAAAGTTTTAACATAAATATATACTTTTAGTGTGGCCGCGACTCTGTGAAGTGTCTAGATATGTTCACATAGAGTGAACCTAGTTTTACCGCTCTATGTTGATTAGAATCATTTTGATGCTAGCAGAGTTGTTGCCACAGTGCTGAGCATCAACTCATTGTATTTGGTACTCTTTAAAGACGATATCTATTAGATCTAGTACCAATTCATATAGGAACTCATCTAAGCAGAATTAAAACGAGAAGTGTGTCAGTTCTAAAAAACTACGAAGGGATGATCAATCTGTTCTTTGTACAAGTGGGTACTGACATAAGTCTTAGGAATTAGTAAAATTCCAAAGATGAACTCAGATAATCTCCTTAAAAAGATAATTAAATTAATAGTAAAATAACAAGAGAAGAAACTTTATTGGTAGGAAAACCGTACGAAATTTCGTTGGCAATTATTGCACTTCTAATTGCACGGAATGGGCGACTCTTTGTAAACTCAGCATTAAATTAAAAGCAACAGTCATTCATCTGGGAAGGGCAAATCGTTTAGCTAGCTAGCGCCGTTTCCATTATTAATGTGTGAAAATATCTTCTTAAAAAAATACCTAAGAACTTAATCACAAGAGTAAATTTATGTGCAAATCTTTTCTCGCTTTTGTGGATTGGAAAAGATTGAACTTCAGCTTAACGGCAATTGGGAGCCTCAAGTGATAGAGAAAATCTCCTTTTATATTGTTGTATATAATCGATTGGTTCGTTTCAGGTTTGCCATCCTCCCAGAATTGGTGCCGATGTTCATACTCGGTACCAACTTTCTGAACAGGGCACATTAAATTTTCGAACGATCCAAAGTCTTTTGATTTAAACTCAAAAGAAGGAAAAGTCTATACAATTAATTTCTAAAACAAAAGTTAAAATTAATAAATGGAAAATTACCTCTAGAGCTGAGGCGTGTAAAAATTCAATGTTGAATAAATTGGTATTATCTAGATAGGAAAAGAGTAATAATACAATACGAATAAAGATTCGAACCATTTTTGTCGATATTCTCAGTTTCAATGCTTTTGCAGTTAGAGTTAATAGTGATTTTGCAAATTAAATCAGTTATAACCTGAGCGATTGCGCATACGCCCGGAAGAACTGTTATTTAAAGTAACCGGTTGATTACTGCAGATGTCTGTGAATCACCGTAAATGCTTATAAATTTCTACAGATTCGCTTCGAAAGCGTGAAAGCTGCAACACTTTCGTGTCATCAAAAAAAGATAGGCAATTGAATCTCCTATGTTAAAATTCGAAACTCGTTCCAAAAGTCTCCATGGGCTAATATCGTTCAGCAAGACAAATTTTTTTCGCTGTTACAAATAAAATTTGGTTTCTTTTCTGAATCCCGAAAATTAGATGCTGGTTTGAATGAATTATAATATACTAACCACGACCTGAAGCTTGCGGTGGAGCATACGCTCCTGGATCAAGAGCCGGTTCCCTAGGAATTCGAACTAAGCGTTGCTGGGACCCACTTCCAACTGCAATAAAAAATACCAAGTTATTTTTACCTCTTATATTGCTTATTGACAAATGCGTAGTTCAATAAAAAGTCTGTGCTATTCTGCGCATTTTTATATACTAATGCAAAAACAGCAAAAAATAAAAAAAAAATCCCGAAAGAAATGGTAAAGAAAAGATTAATTAAAATATAAAACATTCAGACATTATTATTCAAATAACATTATATAAAAATTATTATATTTTTAATGGACAGTCCATTTCCAAATAACCAAATGTATTAGTTTCTTATGTCTTTTAAGTGAACCTTCTTCAAACGCTATTAACCCTGTTATATTGTTTTATTTTTAAAATCATACTCAGAACGCCTATTAAAATGTAAGAAAAAAACGAAAGTATACTTTTAACTAGAATTTTTGTATTGATGAGTAAAAGTCCAAAAGGTGCTAAAGGACATTGTCATAATTTTACAGGAGAGTGACAAAAACATTCTATAAAATTGGCAACTCTGAATTTCGAGACTTTTTTGTTAGTGCAGAAAAATTATAAGATACTAACGTTCTGGCATCACTGCCGAATTTCGTATTTGATTAGCCGGTGTTGTAGGCCGCCGAAACCTTGATGTTGGATCTCTTCTTGGCGTATTATCCATTCCATCTGTAAGATATAATGTAGGAATTCTTATTAAAGATTTTTTTCAGCAACCCTACAAAATTTGCTATTTTTTAAAACAAAGAGAGGCTTAATGTAATCTCAAAGTCCGTTGAAATTTAGAAAACAAAGCTTTCAAATTTTGCTGTACTAAATATATTTTGAGAACATAAAATTTTCATATACTTTCGTAAATTACCATAAATGCTTATGAATTATCACAAAGGATACCGCAAATACTCAAATTGTGGATAGTTTTTGCGCTACGAAGAATTAAAAGTCAGATTGAAGTCAGATTTTCGTACACATTTTTACCCGTGGAGTGGAACATATGTCTGAGGAATGCGATGCGCCCAGGGACGAGAAAACTTTTGTCAATGCTAACTCGTGCTTAATATTGCGGCCACTACTCTTCCAGTAAAATTTCATTTTTATTTTAATCTCTTTACTTTATTTTTCTTTGCTACAAAATCTTTTGCGGATAAGCTGATCACTTATCCGTTACTCTAATTTTATCAAAGCAAAATAAAGTTCTAACATGATTAATATCATTTCAATAGTGGACAGGAATATTGATTCTCATATTTTTACATTCATTAACGGATGAATAATTACACAGGCACACAAAATGAAAAAGTGAGCTGTTCCCGGAAAGAAAATGGTATAACTTTATATTTTTTGGGTCGCTGA
>JAAAKG020144985.1:0-10987 GCA_010014905.2 Druon quercuslanigerum
TTATTTAATTAATAATTATGAAATAATTATTGTAAATAATCATTACTATGCTTTGCAGTCGCTGTAAGAAGAACATTATTTACGATGACAATGCAGGTGGCACATTTGGATCTTGAAATACGCACTTCTAGATTGCCACGTTTTCAAAAGATGTACAAACAGAAGGAGCTGCTTCAACGTAAAAAAATTGGTTACTAAAATGTAACTAAAATCCTGCAATTTACTAATAATATCTTGTGTTGTAGAATGGAGAGTTCTAGAACACCGAAATACCGAAAACTATACTCTAGAAAGATTTATCAATGCTGTATCTACGCTAAAGGGTAATAAAAGAAAGGATTGCAAGAGATTCGTTGACATCAATTTACAATGAAATACCGTTGTTTAAATATAATTAAAATAAGATAACAGTGCATCACAAATTAATAACAAGTAGCAGAAAGGAAATTGTAAATTCAATATTTTATATTGAATTTTGTTTCAATGTTGTGTTCAAAGTTTAACACTAAAATATTGACAATATATTATTCTAGTATTGAAAATCCAATACAATATATTTAACTTTCTATATTTTCTGTTAAAATTTTAGATTTTTGTTTCGAATTTTTAATATTATTTTAGTTTTTCAGTTATTATAATTATTTCATTACAAAAATATTATTGTTTACCTAAATAAACGAGTACTGCCAACATTTCCGGAATGAGGAAACTAAGATAAATAAGTATAATTTTTGCTCTGAAACCTATCTATTACAACAAAATGTTTTGTTTTTTCAAAACTTAACATAATATGTTACGGTTTCGTTGCGTAAACGTTAATGACATCCTAGAGATAAATAAAGTATTTGACAAGAAAGCCAAGATAGTCCAGGAATCTGCACAGAAAAAAATCCGGGTGCAGGGGGGTACCAAGTACCCTGGAATCAATGTCGTCCGCGTGGGCTGGACGTGTATCGGTCCGAAAATGGAACTGCGGCAGATCAATTTTCTTGGGACCAGCTTGATTCGGCAAGCGAATGCCTAACGTACCAGTATCAAGAAAACTGCTTCTGCGTTTGCGGGACTAGAGCAATCCCACAGAAAGATCGCGTCCCATCCCCTGAACCCGGATTTTTTCCCGTGTGGTAGTTTGTTTCCCGAAAAAATCCTACTTCCAACCCGCCTTGTGTGAAACTATTATTCTGATTCCGCTATTCACTGGTTTCGAGGCGATTGCCAAATATTTTCCCATCGCCATACTGCCTGTCAGTGCACTAACTTTCTGATTCCGAGATTTACTTGCTTCGAACAGATCGTCGAATATTCTCATGGCATCTTGATGTCTATCAGGATAAATCTTTCTGGATCCGCTATTCACTTATTTTGAGATGATTCTCAAATTTTTTCATTGCATCTTAAACATAGCCGCAAACTAACTTTCTGAGTTCGTTATTCACATGTTTCAATCTGATTGTCAAATGTTTTCGCCACATCTTAATGATTCTCAGTACCCTAACATGCTGATTCCGCGATTCACTTGTTTCGAACAGAGTGTCAAATATTTTCATAGCATCTTGCTGCGTCCCACGATACCAACTTTCTGGATTCGTTATTCACTTGCTTCGAAAAAAATTATCATCTGTCAGCAGTACTAATTGCACTACATACTTGTGCTTTAAAATACCGCTAAATAGCAATTTGAACGCGTTGAATATCAGGAATTTCATCATTTGATTTGAGTTATATTTCAAACATTGGATCATTATTAACTGAGTCACTGGCTAAAGAAGAGGCGTTCTCCTCGTCAGAATTAGAGACACTATTTAGAGTTTTTTAATAAATGGATCGTCGCAAATTGTGTGTTTAATGAAAGAGAAAAATCATTTGCTTCAGTTGCATTTTTTATTATCTTTTTTTCCCTTATTTTTATCCAAGAAAGTGTCGAAGCCAGTACATTTGAGCTTTATTTTTGGTTGAGACATTTTTAAATCAAAGAATGTGTTATTTTAAAGTACAAGTATGTAGCATAATTATTACTGCTGACAGATGATAATTAAGTTTTGTTCGAAGCAAGTGAATAACGAATCCAGAAAATTAGTATCGTGGGAGGCAGCCAGATGGTATGAGAATATTTGACAGTCTGTTCGAAACAAGTGAATCGCGGAATCAGGAAGTTAGTGTGTACTGCCAATCATTAAGATGCGGCGAAAGCAGTTGACAATAAGATCGAAACAAGTGAATAACGGGCTCAGAAAGTTAGTTTGCGGCTAGGTGTAAGATGCAATGAAAACATTTGACAATTCTCTCAAAACAAGTGAATAGCGGATACAGAAAGTTGTATCGTGGCAGACATCAAGATGCCATGAGAAAACATGACGATCTGTTCGAAGCAAGTGAATCGCGGAATCAGAAAGTTAGTGTACTGACAGGCAGTATGATGATGGAAAAATATTTGACAATCACCTCGAATCAAGTGAATAACGAAACCAGAATAATAGTATCAGACAAGCCGGGTTGGAATCGCAGGCTACGATACAATTTTGGTAAAATATATATCTTGAAGTAGACAATCAGTGCATTTAAAAAAACCAGAGGTGTATCTCTAAGACATAACCTCAGAAAAAATATTGAAAATTTTTTAACATTTTTTACTCCTGGACATGTCATGCGTTATACGCAATACACGCAGGGCGCACTGCGCCCGATTATGTTTTTTTAAGCCATGAAGTACCCCTATTCCAAATTTGGGTAAAATATGTATTGAAGTAGAACATAAGAGCACCCTCCCCTCCAAATAGTGTATCTCTAAAACATAACCTCAATAAAATGTTTAAATTTTTTAAACATTTTCTTGCCCTATATTTTGTATTAAAAATAACTCGAGCTGTCGAATCCGATTATTAAACAATATTCCCATGCGAAGAAAAACGAAATTTTTTTCTTCTTGCTTTTAATTAATTAGAGTTATTATCGTTTTAAATTAAATGGAATTATTTGCTTCATGAAGAAGCTAATTTATTTGTAATTCATTATTGGATTCAAAGAAAATGTTTACTTATTTTAAATGTTATACATCAATTATAAATAAAAAACAAAATCGAGGTGCTCTCTGAACGTAAGTCACCTTGCCTCTCACAAACGAAAAATATAAACTAAATACTTCATTCACTCATACATTCAATCATCATTTGTCTCGGCATGCAAAGTTATAGCAGTCATTCTCTTCTTCGGCGGTTCGTATAATGTTTCAGACGACATTCGAGACAACTGATCATCTGACACTGTAGCAGCTCGAGCAGTTTTCTCTTGCTGATGCACTGCCGATTTTACGACGGTAATAGCATTAACGCTATCTGTCGATAAGCGATCATGCTTTTTCGTCGAAATATCGGGTAAAATCGAAAATGTCCTTTTTGCAGAAGCATTTGAATGAGGCAAAGATCGAATGTATCCTACCAATTTCGTCAATTGGGTATATTTGGCATTACCGTTCGCGTATCTATTGGATAAAATTCTTTTCCACATCTCATCGAAAGAAAGCATGTCAAGTTCGGGTTGGGAAGAGAAATCCCGATATACGAGACGCAACTCCGCTTTCGAAGCAGCCTTGTCAAAGTCTCTTCCAAATTTTTTGCAAAAATAAAACATGTCCTCCAAATTAGTGTCTCTGTCGCTATCCTGCAAAACTTGTGTAGCGTCAAAGACAGACAACTTGGTGAAAAATTCATCTCGAATGTAATATAACCTACTTGAAATTTGAGAAGCGGCCTTAACTAAAAACGACAGACAATTTTGACGAATTTCGCGTATAATTTTAGCATTTGCAACGACATTCTGAGACGATTCCTCAATAATATCGTGGCATTCTGATCCAAAACTTACAGTCTCTATCGATTTCTGATTAGCTGGTGAAGAAAAATCAATCTTCTCTGTCTCTAATAACTTTAACAAAGGTGCTTTCAAGAAGAGTCGAGCGATTACTTGAAGAAACTGGAGACTCTTTGAGTGCAAAAGATGCACTCTTGTTTCCGAGTGTTGAAAAAATAAATTAATTTTATTAAATTTGAATAAAATGAACTCTAAGAAAGCTAAATATGCTTTTGTTCTAGGATCTTCCAAGTTATTTTTGATTTCGAGAAAAGTTAAATTAGATTTTTCGGTAAAACATAATTCATCAAAATACTGTATAAGTGAATCACACACATCCCGTATCCTTTTAATGCAAATATGGCAACCGATCCATCGCATTTTCGCGTAATTAAGAATCTTGAGATACTTTCCTAGATAAGCTAAGGGAAACTGCTCGAACTCATCTGAACGCTTAGTACTGTTAAAATGATGTACAAGTGATTGCAGAAATTTTTCGATGTAGTACGGAATCTTATTGCAAGCATCTTTTGCAGCTAAAGCGAGTTTGTGACATATGCAAGCGATTACAAGAATTGACGGATTTTCTTTATGAATTAAAGTTTTAAATGAATTTCTATCACCTATCATAACTGATACATTATCAGTGGAAATGGCTAAGATATTTGAGTAAGGAATTTTATTCTCGTTTATGTAATTTTTAAAAACTTTAAAGATACCTCCTGCACTTGAATTTGTTGAATAAAGTTTTATTAATTTAGCTAATCCCGTCGTAACATCGAAAGTTTCACAGTCGACAAACAAAGTAAGAAATATCATCCATTTCACGGATCCATTTGGATCAGTTGTCTCGTTAACATAAACGGAGAACTTGTTTTTCCTGAGGAATTCAAATAAACTTGTTTCTTCAGCAGACCAAGTACATTACGAACAATGTTAGACATTTTTGTTGCACTTGCAGTCATATGTTGAAGGATGGTTGGATCGGTTTCTTGGAAAAATGTTAAAATTTTTAGCATCGTACTGTACGGAATATTTGCAACGCAACCTAAATTTGCAAATTGAATTGAGTTTCGATGCCACTTTTAATACTATCCTGGACATGTTCTGGTGATTCTGCATGACGAATAAGGTTACAGATATCACGCCTAAACATCCTATCAATATTACGTAAGGCGCAATGAAACTTACTCTCGTCTGTGGGTACCATTTGCAACCAAGATTTGAAGCGAATGTCCTCTAGCCATTTTAGTAAAAGTTTGTGTACATCTTCCTTTTCTATACGTTTAAACTCATTATTTTGCATCTTCTGATGTCTTTTAGACTCTACGTGATCTCGAAAACTTTGCTTATTAACTACTTCATATTTTTGCTTGCAAATGGTGCACAAACACTTTCTTTTGTCGTTGGGCACCTCTTCAATCCAGGGGAAATCGTTTAACCAGGCTGCAACAAATCTTCGTTGATTCTTAGAAGATCCCAAGTTATCGCTGGCCCACATTTTGCAAATATTTGTTCTGAAAAGAAGTTACGATTTTCAGGTGTCACAATAAAATAGAAAATTCGTCTTTTATTTTGAATGCGCGAATTCGAATTCGAATTCGCATTTGGCATTCTAGAGGCAGCTAAAGGTAAAAACGTATTAAAACATATATTGTTATTCAAATTTGCGAAGCAAAAAGAGATTTATATGTTTGTAAATTTTTAAGAAATTTTATGAGATTTCATGAAATATTGAATAATGTTAAGCATCGTATTTCGAAGAATTTTATAAAATTGTAAGGGATTCTAGGATATTTTTGGGATAATAATTAATGTTAAGGATAATTTTAAAGGATTTTACCGGTTTCTAGGAGTATAAAAAGGTTACAAGAAATGTATATTATATTTATAAGATTTAGTAGAATTCTTGAAATTTTAGGAGATTATTAAGAAAGTTTAGGGAATTCAAAGATTTTTAATGAATGTAATTTTAAAGGATTTCAGTAAAAAATTTTAAACAACTTGTAAGAATTGAAAGAAATTGTGATCTTTTTAAAGAAAATTTATAGATATTTAAACAATATCACACACTAAAGAAGTACTTGGACAATTTTTTGATAATTCACCTTATCATTTTATCAGCTTCTAAAATTAAAATATTCACAACATTGTCAAACATTTTTTTCCGTGAAATAGGTTACATACATGTAATCTTATTTCATTTGAAAAACAAGATATAATTCAAGCTAAAGAATTTCCATCCAATGGAAGCAATTTGAAATTGGTAGGTAATTTTAATTTTACAATAGAACAGTATTAATATTATTATTCTATTAACTATTCCACATTTTAAAGAAATTCAAGAACATAGTGAAGTTAATGATTTGAATGTTTCGCGAGATTAATCCTTGTATGTATGCAACATAAGAATATTAATTCCGTTATTAATACTATTGCACCAGATATATTTTATACTTATATTTCATTACATTATAATAGAATTAATTATTACACCATTAGGCCATTAAATTATATATTTTCTCTCAAATGTTTTTAATAGGACACAGACGTTTACATAAATGATTTTTTATCTTTTCACAAAAGCTTTTCTTTTAAATAAAAATACATCAGCTTAATTTGATTTTTGTTTACTTATATGCACGGTATTACAGATATTGTAGACTTTAATCTTTTTTTCTCAGGTTCCATTGTTATTTGCGCTCAACTATACGGCCATTCCAGTTCTTTCCTCCATATTTTCTGCATTAATTACAGGTTTTCGGGGATTGTACAGATTTGATATGGCCTTAAAAAGCGCATGCAAACGCTCTGTCCTATCAGAGTAGACTCGCTTAAAAATGTACTCTGCGAGGTAGCCCTCAAAATGTACTTCGGATCGGCCAAACTTGGGGACCGTCCCACGCAAATTTCTCCTTCTCTCGACGTTCTGGGTACACTGAGAGACGATTTGCATAGCCAGCGCGCTTCGACTGTCGCTGCTACGCCAAACATGAACGTAGCGACTTGATTGCGTTAACCACTTAATAGCCGTACTAAAATAGAACGGGAGGGGGACAAACGGAACGTATGGTCAGCGCGCTCTTAGATTGCATACTGGCTGTGCTTTTTTAAGCGCGGCTAGCCAGAGGGTTACTGATGCGTATGAGACGGTATTGGCGAACCTCTATGAGTAGCGGCCACTACGCTTTTTACGAGCTACCTACTACCATAGCATGATGGCACTGGCGGTACTACCTCTCTCTTAGTGTATGAGCACCGGTTACTGGATCGACAAAATTGTTTCTGTTCTGTCAGCTACGCCAACAAAAAACACATTTTTTCTCTCCTGCACAAAACCCCCGAAAATCCACTGCCCCTCAATCACCCTCCCCCTATTGTTACTTTCGTTTCCCAAATTAAGCTTCGTCTATCTCCATAATTTTTCCCTCCCCTCCCAATATGCGTGGATATGTGCTGTTCAATCCCCAATGAAAATACACTTCACGGACAAAGGACATCCAGTCCAAGCACGGGCATATCCTGATGACTGACGTACACTTTGGACAAGTAAAAGAATTCAGAAGCAAACCATAATCGACTGAAAATTTTTTTAACTTATTTTTGTCATCACTCATAACGGAGAATTTAGTCAGAGTAATTTAACAATCCAGACAACCAGTGCTCATTAAACAATCAGGGTTTGTGCTCGTCATCTTATAAATAATTTTAATATAAATTGTATCTGTGCAAAAAAAATAAAAAATTTAATATAAATTGACTAAAAATATATATCGAAATATAAAAAGAAATAAAGGAGCATAGGGATAAATTTCGGATATGGAAGGCCAGGTTGATTTGTTTGGTTTCTTTTAATTTTTGTAACACTTAAATGGTACCCTGAAATTGGAAAGGTATGTTGACCTACAATATATCTATAATCTATCACAGGGGTGCTTTCCCGCCCCCCACGGGACTTGGAAAAGGGGGAGGTATGTGATCTAAATTATTTCTATAACCCGTCACAGGGGTGCCTTCCCCTTTTTCCAAGTCATCAGGATATGCCCGTAAGAAACGCAGTGGCGTTGTCAGAAATCGTACACAAATAAGCATAAAAAAATTTAAGTGTAATTTTCAAAAATCTGTAAACAAAGACACATTTTTTGCTGGATCACACTTGAGCCACCAACAAATCAGTCGCTTTGTTGCTAATTTTGCGCTTTTACCGCCACCCCATACACAGTTTCTCATGGATGAAATACACATTTATTAGCACACGGTGATAGACCGGATGTCCTTTGTCCGTGAAGTGTATTTTCATTGGGAATTGAACAGCACATATCCACGCATATTGGGAGGGGAGGGGAAAATTATGGAGATAGACGAAGCTTAATTTGGGAAACGAAAGTAACAATAGAGGGAGGGTGATTGAGGGGCAGTGGATTTTCGGGGGTTTTGAGCAGGGGAGAAAAAATGTGTTTTTTGTTGGCGTAGCTGACAGAACAGAAACAATTTTGTCGATCCAGTAACCGGTGCTCATACACTAAGAGAGAGGTAGTACCGTCAGTGCCATCATGCTATGGTAGTAGGTAGCTCGTAAAAAGTGTAGTGGCCGCGACTCGTAGAGGTTCGCCAATACCGTCTCATACGCATCAGTAACCGTCTGGCTAACCGCGCTTAAAAAAGCACAGCCAGTTTGCAATCTAAGAGCGCCCTCCCGTTCTATTTTAGTACGACTATTAAGCGGTTATTGGCGTGGCAGCCACAGTCGAAGCGCGCTGGCTATGCAAATCGTCTCTCAGTGTACAAAGAAACGTCGAGAGAAGTTAGAGAAATTTGCGTGGGACGGTCCCCAAGTTTGGCCGATCCAAAGCACATTTTGAGGGCTACCTCGCAGAGTACATTTTTAAGCGAGTCTAATCTGATAGGAAAGAGCGTTTGCATGCGCTTTTTAAAGCCATATCAAATCTGTACAATCCCCGAAAACCTGTAATTAATGCAGAAAATATGGAGGAAAGAACTGGAATGGCCGTATAGTTGAGCGCAAATAATAATGAAACCTAAGAAAAAAAGATTAAAGTCTACAATATCTGTAAATACCGTGCATATAAGTAAACAAAAATCGAATTAAGCTGATGCATTTTTATTTAAATGAAAAGCTTGTGAAAAGATACAAAATCATTTATGTAAACGTCTGTGTCCTATTAAAAACATTTGAGAAAAATATATATTTTAATGGCCTAATTGTGTAATAATGTAATAATAACATCATTAGTGTAAGCATGTTGTTATTTGAGCAACCCTTTTCCCAGTCCTCTTTAGTAAAATACGTTTCAGTCATTACAACGTGTTATCTTAGAGAGACACTGGAAAAAACGAGTTCGAGATGTGACCAATCACTCTTTTGTGACCATTAAAGCGAAGAAACTAAGTCCTTCGATGAAAGATCGAATATTTTTTTCAATCTCATATTATTTCGTGTCCCAATCGGTCTTTTGAAAGAACTACTTTTCCAGCTCGTCCTTTTATAAAACACGGATTAGTGACTGGTCACAGAAAAGTAATTAGTCACATCTCGAACCCCTTTTTCCAGTCTCTCTTCAGAAAAATACGTTTCAGTCATCAAAACGTGTTTTCATAGATAAAGACTGGGAAAAGAGGTTCTAGATGGGACCAATCTCTCTTTCGTGACTTTTGTGAATCTGGTTTCAACTAATATTAACGGTAACACATACACATAATATTGACCGTTTGAGTACAAACAAGGCATTTCACATTTGACTCCTTCTGAAGTGAATAGTAAAAATCCAAACAATCATCCATAATATTCTGTCCCTCCCAATTAACGAACCGTGAAAATTAGGTATATTTTTTCTAAAGCGAACAATTATTCTCCCCAATCGCGCTAACGCCATAATCGATCACACTTATTCCCCTAACCGCACAATATCAAGCAAATATAGCAAAATATTTGGTACAAGAATAATTGAAATTCAAAATCATTTTTTATTTTGAAAAATTAATTTATGAGTTTATTTTTAAACATTAAAAAACATTAAAAAAGATTTCAGTCATTGTCCAAGCATCTGAAAAATTTTAAAGGCAAATTTTTTTAATTTGGGAGAATTAAAAAAAAGGAAAAATTTGATTAATTTTTAAAGATTAGAAGATTAGAAGGTCTGCCAAGATTAGAAAAAAGAGTAATTGCCCTAATATTCGTGTGAAATTTTTAAATGATCTTTTATTTATAAAAGGTACTTTCAAATAAAGTTCAAGAATATTCTAAATTATCCCAAGCATTTTAAGAAACTTTGTTTATTCTCTTGACACCTTTGAAAATTCTTTTGAAGCTTCTTAAGTTTATACTACGTTTCTAAAAACTACAAAACTTTGGTTCAAAATCTTTTACGTACTTTTTAAAAATGTTAGGGATTAATAAACAATAAGTTGGTCAAAATAATTCCACAACATGAATAATCAACAAAGTATCGTAATCGTTTTTCTCGTAATACTTTCATTCTCATGACACCGTGATAGAATCACTTTACCTACACCTCTTCTAAAAGCCAGATTAGCCAATTAGCCATCGAAACGACTCGTTAGGTCGGAGGAGCTCGGGTTCATGCTCGTGCATTATCGGCTCTAAAAGAGGCTGGGCTACGCAACATGTAGCAGAGCCGACTGATTGACACTCTGCATGTTATGAGATTTCTTCAGTGAATAGCCCCTCGGAACTGACCCGCTCAAGCGCACGACCGAATAATCTAACGCCGGCTTCTATTATTATTATTACTATTATTACACCATGAAGCCGTTTCCCTTTCGAGGTAGGCGTGACTCACTCGGTGGGGAGGGGAGTAGTATGAGGAAGGGGTTAAAAATTTTTTAGATTGATCTGGAATTCTCGTGCTATTTATTTAAATAACACGTTCACTCCGCAACACTGCTCCCACCCAGGTTGCTGATCAATCTCTCTAGCAATCACCCCAAGTGACGATCCTCACAAAGTCGCCATATCAGGTTCCCCACTTGGGTCCATTAGTATCCAAGGTCTTTGTTTCGAGCGTCATTCACTCTTCTGACATTCTTCTTGTTAACTATTTTCCGCCATACTTTTCTGTCCTGGCATACTTCTCTAACTTCTTTAACGTCCATGCATTTT
>JAAAKG020144986.1:0-10987 GCA_010014905.2 Druon quercuslanigerum
GGCCCCCCGCTGACCAGGCTCGGCGGATGCTGCTCGACGGTGTGAGGGGAAGCCGCGTAGTGGGGGAACGGTACACATGTAGCTGGGGCGGAATAATTGTCCTCTGCCCATATTCATTAGTGACCGTGGAATTGGCGACTTACGAGCGTCGGACTGAGAAAACGTGCCATTTAATTTGTAGGGCAATATAACCATTTAATTATACAAATATTTAGTAAACAACTGTAAAAAATCAGCTGGTTACTAATGATTTGTACTCACCTACTTGTTTGCACATGTTGGGGCTGGGAGACGCTTCAGTCATGCCATCCGTTATGTAGGGCAAACCTTTTTTGAGTTAATTACCATCGCCCGCTCAGCGTGTTTCATGCCCACGCGGGAATTTACATGCTACTATCGCGAGTTTTCGTAAATGTAAACGTTGGGCGTCTTGTCAAGTCGAAGCCACTTAAAAAAGTTTCATCTTGTTTACCAATCATTAACAAAAAATTGTCACGGCTCCTGGACTATTGCTGTAGATGAAGATAGTCAAAAACAATAATAATTTACTCAAACAATTATTTTTGCTAAATCTAATTAATTATTAAGTCACGCCTAATGAAAAATAGACAAATAGTTGAAAATTTTAGAAAAAACTGCAACATTCTACCAATTAAGCAAAGAGAATATCATAACCAATAATAATAAATTGTTTAAGCAATTGTTTTTGTTAACTTGAATTCATTATTACTTCACTCATATTGAAAATTGGACATATAACCAGAAATTTCAAGAAAAATGGCATCTTTCTATCATTATTTAAACATCATATTATTTATAACAATAATCAATTGTTTAATTAATTAATTTTCTTGACTCATTAATTACTTAACATATCTTAATTGAAAATTTGACTGAAAGTGATTTTTTTAAACTGAAATTTTGTATCCCTTTTCTCAGAGAATATTATTAACAATAGTAATAAATTATTTAAACAATCACTATTCTTAAATATAATGAACTATCACTTCTCTCTAATTGAAAATTGGACAACAAGTGGAATTTTGTTGAAAAAAACGCGTCTTTCTAACTCTATTCTATCATAACATTGCTAAAGACAACAATAAATTATTTAAAAAATTTATGTGAACAACTAATTGTTAATAGCAAATGGTCTTTTATGTGACGCAAACAATTTTCATTTTAAAAAACGTAAAAAAGTCATAATTAGCGCCAAAAACTCGCAAAACTCATTTTTTCACTTGTGGGGCTTTTTTGGGACCCTATAAAACAGACTTATGGTGTTTATATTTGAAAAGCGATATTTTATTCGTATTCGATGGCTAATTGTGAAAAGAAATGTTGAGTTTCAACTCGAACGAGATAATATTTAGGATTATGAAAAAAATGTGTAAAAACGTATTTTTTTCTTATGGGAAATACATGTTAAACTTCATGGGGCTTGTGGCACACATAGATTTGGTTTTTCACGGAGTGAAAGAAATATTGCTTGAACTCCTGTGTTGAGCTACAGCCTCAAGTTTGGAGTGAAAATTGAAATTAAAGCTACTGCGAAGACATTGTGATCTCGCCCTTACTATTTTTATCATCTGTACAAATTTAGCATGTAGTCGAAATACTAAATTTTTTAAAAATTGCGAAATTTTCAATAATTTACAGCCGCCAATAGCAAATGTTTTTTTTATCAATATCTGCCATAAATAATTTCCCAAACTTTCATATCTTACGTATTTTTGTCCGCTGAACACGATTCAGAAGTTAGATCAAAGATTTAAAAATAGCAAGTGGCTACAGATGATAAAAATAATAAGGACGAGATCACAATGTCATCGCAATCGCTTTAACTTCAATTTCCACCCAAACTTGAGGCTGTAGCTCATCACAGGAGTTCAAGCAAAATTTCTTTCACTCCGCGAAAAACCAAATCTGTGTGCGGCACCTTTAAATATCATTTTTTTCAAAACAAAAAAATGCTTTTATTTTTGCGTGGATTCGAAAAATTTCTGGGGTGTCCTCATAAAAATTAAAAAAAATAATTTTAATGCATTTTTGGACCACCCTAATGTACATTCATATTGCACGTCGTAGTACAATCATATTCATCATTGTAATCCGAAATACATTTTTTTTATTCAAAAAAATTAAGGCATGTTCCTTTTTTCTTTTCTATTAATCAAATAGTTGTAGAAAATGAATCGTTCAGACATGCCATTGTTAGAATGAAAATATACATACCATAATAATCCCTTTATAAATTATTTAAAAATGAGTGTGGAACGTATCCCACATCAAACGGTCAGTTTGTGTCTCGCATACTACATATGTGTATTAGGGTGGTTAAGAAACGCTGTTCGAGCTGCAGGGCATGTCCTCACCCTCAAAGTTTCCATTTCCGAAAAATTCAACTCATAGCTCTTTAGGGATTGAAGAGGGGTACCTACTAAGGTTGATCGAAAAACGTGTTTTTTCTGTAATACAATTCTAATAGCGCGGAAAACTTGCGCATAGGCGTCATTATAAAATAAAACGGAAAAAATTAATTTTTTTGGGAATTTGAAATCGCGCAGAAGGCCTCAACTTACCAAAAAAGTCAAAATACCGGTCATTTTCCAAAGCATGCAAAAATGACAAAAAAAACCTTTTTTTTCTAATAGTGAAAAAAGTGTTATTAAGAGTGTGCTTAATGCACACAAAAAATAATTAGACCCATTACTGTTCAACTAAATTCACGCAAAACGCCTAAAGTTGCGGGTTGTATCGTAAAAAACGATATTTCATGATTTTCGACGATTCTTAAATATGTGCCAAAACCCATAGAAGTTGTATATTTTATTTGTAATGGTGTAAAAACCATTCAAAATAGTTTTCCGAATCCATAAAAAATGAGTCAGGAAAAGCTATTTTTACGAAGGAGTAACTTTCGGAAGATTGACCAGATTTAATTCTGCTTTGGCACATTTTTTCAGGACCCAAAAAGAAAGGACCTGTTCGTGAACCAGCTATTTTGGATGAAAACTCAAAAAGTGAGCACATTTTCAAAATTTTTGAGACCACTTTTCTCAAAATTTGAAAATTCTATTCACGGCTATCCATGGTATTCAGACACACAAACAATTTATCTGTATAATTTTTTTTCATAAAATCAAAATTATCAGAATTATAGCATTTTAAAAATCCCAAGAAACAAACGAAAATTAACATTTTAAGCTAAACAATGCACAATATGAAAATAAGGCAGTAGAAAAAAATGTTTCTTTCAGGGAGCCTTACAATGTCATCCTAACAACTTTTCAAATTTTTTCGAAAAGTCTAAATGTCAAAAGCACAAAAAAAATTTCAGGTCATTTTTTTCGAATTTTAAAAATTATATATCCAACCATCAGTAGTGCTCGGGAACACGAACAATTTGCCCTGATAACTTTTTTCGATAAAAACAAACTAAAATTGATCTTTTAAGCCAAACAACGCACGATATGAAAAAAATTTAAGAGCGAAAAAATGTTTCTTTTGGGAAGCCTTACAATGTTATCATACCAACTTTCTGAATTTTTTCGAGAAGTCGAAAATTAAAATTGTTTGGAAGCACAACAAAATTTGAGATCATTTTTTTCGAAATTGGAAAATAATGTGTACGGCTATTTATAGTACTCAGAAGCACGAACAATTTATATAACTGACTTTTTTCGATAAAATCAAAATTATCAGACTTGTAGCATTTTTATTATCACAAAAAACAAGCGAAAATTGACATTTTAAGCCAAACAACGCATGATATACGAAAAAAAAACCTAGAGCAAGAAAATGTTCTTTTGGCAAGCCTTACAATGCTTTCATAACAACTTTTTAAATTTTTTCGAAAAGTTGAAAGTTCAAATTTGGATAGCGCAAAAATAATGAAAAATAAAAACATCCATTTTTCCGTCGAATTAGGTAAGAGAAAAAAATGAGCAGGTCCAGAGTGAGCACCTCAAAAAAATGTACAAATTTTGTATTGATCACTTTTGTGTAGGACATGCAGTTTTTGTTTTATTCGAAAAAATAATTGAAAATACAAAAAAATCACTTTTAGAAAAACCTGCAATAGAGGGCAAATATCATGCAATTTGTTATAACTAATTTTTTCATAGGACGCGTAGCTTTTGCTTTAATCGTAAAAAATCACATTAAAAATAAGAGTTAAATTGTTTCAAATACGACATACAGTGCGAAAAAAATCAGCAGACAAAAATTGTTCTACCAAAAAGGATCTAAAAATTTACCATCAATAATTTTTATGTAGGGCGTGCAGTTTTTGTTATTTGCAAAATTAAGATGAAAAACAAGAAATTTAAATTTTTGGAAAAACAACGCAAATGACGATAAAGACGAGGAGACAAAATTTTTTTACCAAAAAAATATCTACAATTTCGTCATCAACTCTTGTTATGGAAATATATCGAAAATACAGAAATTCACTGTGCATAAAAGGAACACAAGCTACAATAACATTCTATTCAGCAACATTTTTCGCCTGTTATATATACAAATTTGCGTCAAACTACCTCACGCTAGGACGGGTACTTCTAGTTTTAATCGTAAAAAATATTATTAAAAAAAGTTATATTTATGGTAAATTGACATAAGGTGCAATAAAATGGCTAATAACAATTTTTGTTTAATAAGATGCGCACTTTTTTAAACTATAAAAATAAGACAAATAAAATAGATTTGTTTTAATACCAATGGATATTATGAATTGTAATAAACAAAATAAAAAAAATAAAAATTTGTACTTCATTTTGCAGTATGTGAATAAGCCGCCCTAGGCCAAGGTACAGAAATAAATATAATATACATTTGATATAATAGAGTTCAAGATAATGTAGAAAAGTTTACATTCTGGTCAAAATCGAGTTCGAAGCACGAGATACGTGATGAGAATATGTTCGTTAAATCTGAAGGAGTTTTAGCAAAAAAAATCGCAATCACCAAATTACAGGCGCACAAATCTGAAAAAATGCAAAGGCCAAGCGCATAGGGCGAGGTAAATATATTATCAAGCGCAAAGCGTGAGGCAAATTTCTTATCGTGCGCGAAGCGTGAGGCATATATATTATTGAGCGCGAAGCGCGCAAACCAACAGTCGCTCACCTTAGGCGCGCCCAAATTTGCGAGTGAAGCGAACCGTGCGCGAAGCGCGCGATAAGAATGTGCATGCAAAGCTGCCACATTTTTTAAAACTGTTATTTGGTGAAAAAAAATTAAAATAAAGCTAGGGTAATAAGTAATAACAGAATATTGGTCCTCCCTTCAATAGCGATCCTCCCTCTTTATAATTCTATCTTGAGAATATTAAAGAAGAAAATAAATATTAACCTTTAAAGCCTTAAAAATTTTGTCTTGTTGAACTATATATAGGATGCGTAATATTAACCAGCAGATTGACACAGTATTGTCTTCAGGTCTCTCCGGATCTGGAATCTGCATTCTATATGCATCGGATTAGAGATTTAGAATTTAAATTATAAATTAAAAACTTAAAATGCCTTTCGTTAGTTGCATATTGTATTTTCATGATTTTCAATTTTCAACAATTTAAGGCCGACCGATCGAATCGAAAAAACCGATCCGATCGTAACGCGGATCGAATGTCGGTTTTTCGACATTCAATCGACGTGCCGATCGGGTCGACAAATTCGATCCGATCGTAGCGCGGATCGAATTTCGGTTTTTCGACATCCGATCGACGGGCCGATAGAATAAAAATATTTGATCCGACCGTGGCACGGATCGAATGTCGGATTGTCGACATTCGATCGGTGGGTTGACCCACCGATTATAATTATATTAAAATCTAGCAAATTTGCGAAACGTAATTTGGAATGTATTCTAATGGGAGACCACTTTTAAACCCCTTGAGCAGACTTCGTGCTTACCGAAACTACCTACTTTTGACCTGAGCGGAGTTCAAGATTTGTGGGCGATTTCCATTTGATTGCGGTCTACCTGCTCGTCTTACCCTGTCCACTTGACTTCTCCGCACGTCCCTGACTAAGCGGAAGCGCGATGTCGAGACTTGCCAGCAGGGGACCCCTTTGTCCTAATGGGACATAAAAGACAGAACATAAAGATGTTATAGTTTTGCAATCAGTAAATGTAAAATATAATCGGAATCTATGTTTTTTTTCGATTCAAACGATATCTATTTTTAAATGAAAATTATTAAATTAGAATAAGTTATGGCAGATTTTAGTTTATGTTTTGACCCTGGCTAGCTAGCAATATGTCATTTTCCGCAGAATAGTTGAAAATGTATCAGTTTATTTGGTAGAAAATTCGTCTCTTGACAATTCAACAGAACATATGCATTTTTACCCAATTGCCTAGAAGAATATTATACTTGAAAAGATATATTTTCAACCAAAAATGAAATACTGGAATTTTCAGATTAAAAAATTAGTTTCCAACAAAAAAGTTCATTTTAAACCAAAACAAACGGAATACTAGAATCTTCAAACTAAAAATTTAGTTTTCAACAAAATAATTCATTTTTAAACCAAAGTAAATGGTATACTGGAATTTCCAGATTAAAAAATCAGTTTTCAACAGGAAAACTCATTTTTAAATTAAAGTATATGGAATAGTGGAATTTTCAGAATAAAAAATTAGTTTTCCACAAAATAATTCATTTTTGAACCAAAGTAAATGGAATACTGGAATTTTCCCATTAAAAAATCAGTTTTCAACAAAACAATGCATTTCTGAACCAAAGTAATTGGAATAGTGTAATTTTCAGATTAAAAAATTAGTTTAAAAAATTCATTTTTAACAACGTAGTTCAGCTTTTAAGTTGTGAAATTTATTGAAGGAGATGCAGGAAGGAGTGGAAGAAGTACTAAACAGGATTGATGCTAAGGTAGAGATAGAGGGTTTACCAAGAGGTTACAAATGGCAAGTTCAAAATGCAAAATAGAAGGATAAAAAGGGCAGAACAATGGGAGGAGTAGAGATGGTAGTGAGAAGTGAATGTATAACAGGGAAAGATAAGAAAGAGAGGAAATAACAAACAGAAGGATTAATAGTAGAAGAGGTAAAGATGAGAGGAGATAAGTGGAAGATGTGAACGGAGATATGCAGGAGAAAGCAGAGCAGTTAAAAGAAATGATAGAAGAAAATAAAGAAGAGATTACGCCTATAATAGGTGGGGACTTCAATGCGAGCACAGGAGATAGAGAAGAAAGGGAATGGGGAGAAGAGAGAGGAAGAAAATCAAAAGATAAGGTACTGAATGGGGAGGGGAAGAAGTTGTAAAAGAGCTTTGTGGAGTTGGGATGTTTTATCTTAAAGAGAAATATAGAGAGAGCTGAGGAAGGAGAATATACATGGCCAGGAGGAGAAATGGGAGAGATTGAAGAAAGAAGTTAAGGAGAAAAAGATAGAGCCACCGAATCAGGCAGCGTTTAGAAAAGGAATGGGGGCGATGCACAACATATATGTTTTGAACTATCTATTAAATAAGAGGATTAAAAATAAAAAAGGGGCAATGATAGCAATGTTTGTGGACTTAAAGGCAGCGTTTAACTCATTAGACCTAAGCGAAATAGAAAAATTTATGGTGAAAAGGGGGATAAGAGAGGGATAAAGAGAGTATCGAAAATTTTTAGGGAGACAAAAAGCAGGATAAAGGTAGGAGAGCAAGTAGGAGATACTTTCTAGTTGGTGAGAGGAGTAAGGCAAGGATTTCCTCTGTGCCCATTTTTATTTAATATATTAATATCAGACTTGGAAGAAGAAATGAGGAGAAAAGGTTGGAGAGGAGTTAGTATAGGGAAGGAAAAGATATATAGACTGGCATACGCAGACGACATAGTGTTGATGGCAGAGGATGAAGAAGCGATGGCAAGCCTAATTAGAGAATTAGAGAAATACTTAGATGGGAAAAAGGTGAATTTAAATGTAGAAAAGACAAAGATAATGAGGTTTAGAAAAGGAGCAGGGAGACATAAAGAACGGACGGGGAGATGGAAGGGAATAAAGAGAGAAGAAGTGAAGGAGTTTAAATATTTGGGATATATTTTGCAAAAGAATGGATAATGTGGTTATTTGATATGCTGGTATGGCTGGTATAAAGTTGTGGGCAGAGATATGGGGATGGAAAGAAAGGAAAGATATTGAGAGTTTACAAGAAATGTATATAAGTTGGACATTAGGGGTAGATTGTAGGACGCCAGGATATATGGTGAAAGAAGAAGCGCAATGGGATAAATTAAGTATTAGAGCGGAAAAGAGGGAATGGAAATTTGAGACGAAGCTTAGGGAGGGAAAGTGATTAGGAGAAGAATGGATGAAGGAGTTGGAGGGTGCTAGGGGAGTGAATGAGAGTGAATAAAAGAATGAACGTGAAAAAATGGCAAATTTGAGGACGAAAAAAGTTCTCATTCTCTCTCTCGCTTGCACTTGCAATCTCTCTTTGGACCGCTCGCTAAATCAATCGTTTGCTAAAAAGTCCTAAATTGCGCTATCACAGGAAATAGAGATAAGGAACTAGATATAAGACTCTGTGCACATAGTTGTAAATACTTGTAAATATGAAAGTTGATATTTGTTCGTTTTTTTGATAGGTAAGCCGAAATATTGTAAGGAATGGAAGTCATGTAAGCCCGTGGGGGACACATTATGTATAAAGAAGAAGACTTCAAATAAATAAGAAGTACAGACTAAACTATACCACAATTGCTCATTATGCGTAGGATATGGCTGGCTATCTGCAATTACCATTAAGTATTATTTCGCTGAAAACTAATGTTTTATTCTGATAATTCTACTAATCCATTTACATTGGCTCAAAAATGATTATTTTGTTGAAAACTAGATTTTGAATCTGAAAATTCCTTTATTTCATCTATTTTAGGTTAAAAATGAATTATATTGTTGAAAACTAATTTTTTCATCTGAAAAATCCAGTGTTCCATTTACTTTGGTTTAAAAATGAATTATTTAGTTGAAAACTAGTTTTTTCATCTAAACATTCCATTAATCCATGTACTTTGGTTTAAAAATGAATTATTTTGTTGAAAAACTAGTTTTTAATCTAAAAATCGTTTTGATGTTTGATGTTTGTTTGAATGTTTGATCAAAAAATTCAACTAATCCATTTACTTTGGTTTAAAAATGAATTATTTAGTTGAAAAATAATTTTTTAATCTCAAAATTCCACTATTCCATTTTTGCCCGTGCAGAAATCGCCAAGTTTCTTCCCGGTTGCAGACTTGGGCTACGCTGGGGGCCCCTAGCCTGGGCTTAACTTGAATTTTGCAATGGTTCGAGTTTGGGCTCGCCTAGAGTAAAAGTTCCTAAACTTGATGATACATGACGTAGTACTATTCTCTTTTTTACTTATTACTTTTAAGTTTCAAATATCAATGTTTACAAAGCGACAATCATTAAAATTAAATTTATAAAAAAGCCTAAAGTAAAAAGCACTCTAGAAGTTCGGAGTCATCAAGCAATCGACAGTATTTTATACACACGCGGTGAAATTGCAAGTAAGAACTTCTATTTAGTATAAATAATAATTTCACATTAAAATTGCACGTGACTTCTAACCTTTAAAAATTGAAAATTATATAATAAATATGATGACGTAAATTGAAAGATTGTTGTATATAGATTTTGATGAAGCAGATGATGAAGAAGAATCAAAACCCGGCGAGGTAATGAATGAAATACCACAATTTGGAAATTCGAATATGATTGAAGAAAATGTTTAAAATTCCAAACCTTTGTAAGTTCAGTGGTCCGCTTCAATTAAAATAAAAAATATTTTTGCGTAATTTCTACATTTATTTAGGAAAATTTTGCTGGGCAATCAATCCTGCCCTTGGCCAGATTTAGCGTTTCATTCGATCTCGATCCAGGCTAGATTACCAGGCCAGGGCCTAGTTTTGCCAAGTCTGGGACCTGCTTGGGCTATGCCAATATTTCTGCACGGGTGGTTGAAAATATATATTTTCAAGTATAATATTCTTCTAGACAGACGAATTTTCTACCAAACAAACTAAAGCATTTTCAACTATTCGACGGAAAATTCCATAATGCTGGCTATCCAGGGTCAAAACAAACTAAAATCTGCCATAATTTATTCTAATTTTAATATTTTGGTTGCAAGTTATATATCGTTGGAATTGTACAAAAACATAGATTCCGAATATAACATTTTTAATTTCCTGATTGCAAAAATATCATATTTTATATTTGGTTTGTTATGCCTCATTAATAGATAGGGGCTCTTATAAAGAAATAGTATCAAGTAAATTTTTAGAAATTTTTTATATGAATAATTTCACTCTGAACATTTTTTGTGTGGATAAAACTTGAATGGTTGTTCAAAATAGCTGTTCAAGGAACTGCGCCATTCTTTTTAGGCGCTAAAATAGTATTCCAGAGGGAAATTCAATCGGTTAATCCCTTCGAAAGTTGTACTGTTCACAGACAACGATTACGGCAACCAAAGACAGACCTCCAAGTAAAATCAATTTTTGTCAAGCAGTGAGCCCGATAACGTCAAGATTTGATGGTATCCGCAAAATAATTTTTCACATAAAACCAATACCTTCTCATTGAGATGATAATGTAAAAAGTTATTATTCAACATTAAAATCGATTAGATAGATTTTTCTGAGATCAAAAACTAAATTCACAGTGGTTATCAACCTTCCAAATGGAAAAACTTCAATTTTAAACCTTTAAAATTGAGTATTATTAAAAATCATTCTTTCTCCTTTAAAAAAGGTTTAATTAGCGAGAATTGTGATATTACAACTTTTAAAATCAAAAAGCCTTTGAAATTGAAATTTTAAGTTACTTTAAATCGTTTCTAACTTAATAATTCTTAAATTTCTGATGATTATTATAAATGGCACAAATAATGATTCATAATTCAAGAATTGATAAAGTAGATATTTCGGGTTTCAATCGTGTACAAAACTACGAATTTTGCCGACGTTTC
>JAAAKG020144987.1:0-10987 GCA_010014905.2 Druon quercuslanigerum
CCCTTCCACCACCAAAAAGGGTGTGGGAGGTGTGTTAAGGAATAGGAAGAGGGTGAATGAAAAATGTAAACCCTTAGTAGGGGACACATTAGAAGCTTTCCACTAACAGTCCACTAACTAACTAACAAGAAAATTATTATTATTTTTTATTATTATTATGGCAACAAATGCCGGATTAATGCATTTTTTCATTAGACTTGTTTTCAAAAGCATTATATTTATCAACTAATTATAAATTTTGCTTAAATTGTCACGAAGTTTCCAATGGAAAGGATTAACTTTGAAAAAAAAGAATTTTACTGCAGATAAATGTCCGAAAAATGAATTTATTTATTAAACACGTTAAAAAAAATCATAAAATTGATCAACAAATTATGAATTTTGCTAAATTTATCATAAAGTTTCATATTAAAAAAATTTACATAAAAAAATGCTATGTCGAAAAATTCCTGACGATTGTATTTGTTTATTAAATTTGTTGTAACTTCGACAATAATAATCTAAAAAAAATTTCTAAATCATCGTAGTTTTATCACCATTTCTCGCAAAATAACTTAAAAAACGTAAAATTATGGAAAATCGTAGAAAACACTCTTTCAGCAAATTGTTTTTAAAATGTAATATTGCAAAATCTTTAAATAATGTTACCCTATACAAATTTGGCGATTTCAACAATCTTTCTGTTATTGAAGATCACCGGGAACGTCAAACTATTCACCGGAGTTTTTGTAACCAAGCTTCGAATGCTTTAATAGCGATGTGGTTAGAGTTGTCGGTAAAATACACTATTTTAGGTAGTTTAGGTAGGGTTCGAATCCTCGGCGAGTGCGATTTTTTAAAGTGTTAAAGCGTGTGATTATATGTGTCAGTAACCGTTTGTGAGACTTATGTTTTAATAATGATGAAAAATGCAAATTTGATATTAATAATTGCAAAAAAAAAAGTTTTTAAAGCATTATTTTCGTTAAAAATTAAATTTAATCAATTAATGTAATTAAAAACGCGAGAAAAATAAGTTCTAAAAAATTCACTGTGGCTGGGTTTGAACCAACAACCTTATTATTATATGTCAGGTGCGCTGCCAATTGCTCCACCGCAGCACCAACAGTGAACATTTTAGAGCTTATTTTTCCCGAAATTCGATTAAAATTATTTTTCATAGATGTTATTATTTACAAGTTCAAATACAAGTACAAGTTACAAATACAATAAAATTTCATGTACAAATACAAGTTCTAAAATTTTCACTGTTGATGCTGCGGTGGAGCAGTTGGCAGCAATTGATAACGATATAGTAGCTTCTCTACTGGTATTAGGCTTCTAAAAACTATTTTATCTAATTAGTATTTCCTGAGTTTCGATCGAAATTATTTTTCATTGATGTTTTTATTTTAAAGCCAGTTATGACTTTAAATTTGAAACAGAGTTATTGAAACAGAGTTATGGTTAGACAGGTTATTAGTCCAATAAAATATTTTTAAGAAGCCTAATACCAGTAAAGAAGCTACTATATCGGCATCAATTTCTGCCAACTGCTCCACCGCAACATCAACAGTGAAAATTTTAAAACTTGTATTTCCTGAATTTCGATCGAAATTATTTATCATAGATCTTATCATTTTAAGGACATTTACTAATTTAAATTTGAAACAGAGTTTCGGCTAGTCTGGTTATAAGTTAAATAAAATAGTTTTAGAGGCCGAATACCAGTGTTTGATTTTAGAATACGACAGAGGTCTCTTAGATTATCAATAAGTAAAGAAACTAATATATTGTAATCAATGTTTATAACGCAAAATAATTAAAAACAAGAGAAAAATAAGTTCTAAAAAATTCACTGCGGGCTGGGATGAAACCAACAACTTACTCATTACGTGTGAGGTGCGCTGCCATTTGCTCCACCGCAGCATCAACAGTGAAAATTTTAGAACTTGTATTTCTTGAATTTCGATTGAAATTATTTATCATAGATCTTATCATTTTAAGGACATTTACTAATTTAAATTTGAAACAGAGTTTTGGTTAGATAGGTTATTAGTTAGATAGAATATTTTTTAGAGTCCAAATACCAGTGCTTGATGTTAGAATACGATAGAGGTCTCTGTCTATTAGATTGTCGATAAGTAGAGAAACAACTATATCGTAATCAATTTTTATAACGCGAAATTAATTAAAAACGCGAGCAAAATAAGTTCTAAAAAATTCACTGCGGCTGGGTTTAAACCAACGACCTCATTATGACATGTGAGGTGCGCTGCCAATTGCTCCACCGCAGCACCAACAGTGAACATTTTAGAACTTTTATTTCCCGAATTTCGATCGAAATTATTTATCATAGATCTTATCATTTTAAGGACATTTACTAATTTAAATTTGAAACAGAGTTTCGGCTAGTCTGGTTATAAGTTAAATAAAATAGTTTTAGAGGCCGAATACCAGTGTTTGATTTTAGAATACGACAGAGGTCTCTTAGATTATCAATAAGTAAAGAAACTACTATATTGTAATCAATGTTTATAACGCAAAATAATTAAAAACAAGAGAAAAACAAGTTCTAAAAAATTCACTGCGGGCTGGGATGAAACCAACAACTTACTCATTACGTGTGAGGTGCACTGCCATTTGCTCCACTGCGGCATCAACAGTGAAAATTTTAAAACTTGTATCTCCTGAATTTCGATCGAAATTATTTTTCGTAGATGTTATTATTTAAAGGCGTTATAAAAATTCATTACAATATAGTAGTTCCTTTACTTATTGACAATCTAATAGACAGAGACCTCTGTCGTATTCTAACATCAAACACTGGTATTAGGCCCCTAAAAATATTTTATTTAACTGATAACTAGTCTAACAGAAACTTTGTTTCAAATTTAAATAAATAAATGTCCTTAAAATAATAAGATCTATGATAAATAATTTCGATCGAAATGAGGGAAATACAAATTCTAAAATTTTCACTGCTGGTGCTGCGGTGGAGCAATTGGCAGCGCAACTCACATGTAATGAGGAGGTTGTTGGTTCAAACTCATCTTCAGAGTCCTCTTGAATAATACAATAAAAATTACATTTTTTAAATTATGCACATTTAAAGTTTAAGAATTCATAATTGCAAATCTTTAACCTAGACTTATTGCTAAAATATTATATTTTAACAATAAAAATATAAATATGACAATAATATTCTAAATTAAAAACTGAAAATAAATAGATCTAGACGGAGTAAATTAATACCTATAACCATATTTTGAATCTTTTCTGTGAACCTATAGATAAGCGGAGATTTTTGATCGAAAGACCGTATTAATTTATTCAAATTTTTTCAAGCTTGCTGCGAAATGTACTTAGAGATTTGAGGCTATCGTAATTACAGTTAGCACCCGAGTAATAATCTCTCTAGTCCTTTATCAAGGTAAACCGGATACGGCTTCGCGCTTCAATATCATCGATGGAATTTCAGTATCAGAATATTAGTTCTGATATTATTCTAGAAAGAGAATTAACAATTTTTTAATATTTTATATCCAAATAATTTAAATCGAGATTGATTATGTAGATAAAAGTAGGGTATTATTTACTTTAAATATAGTCATTGGAGAAAGGAACTTTTTACAATTTATTTGAGTGAAACTTTAGATTTGTAGAGAATGCCTCGTTTCGGATTTTCATGGAAAATAAACTCTTTCGAATACTGCCGCCAGAGAATGAAATAGATTTTCATGTCTACTCGCAACAGTTTTATTGCCTCCTAAAAGACAATGCTGAAAAAAATAAATCAATGTCTACAAATGATATTTTTATGTTGACTATATAAACTTTTTTCAGATTCCAATAAAGTAATTGAATAAATCTTTCCTAAAAAATAGGTGTGTCAAGAAAATTAGGTGTGTCAAGAAAATTTCGAGAGGGTTCTTGCCATTTTTCCTAAATTCCGATTAGGTAATTTGCCAAATTTTAGGTATTGTTAATGTAAATTTCTATTTTTAGACTAAAGCCAGACATATTCAGCAGAATTAAAAATTGTATTTAACATTTGCAATAGGTAATAAATGAGCATTCTAAAATATTTTCATTGTATTATTCAAATTAAAATTAATATTTTTTTAAACAAAACTTGCTGAAAAATATATCTTTTGAATAAAAAATAATCAATCTTCAAACAAAAAATAGGGGATTTTGACAAAATCGTAGTGTATTTAGGCACATAAATTAATTTTATTAATAAAATAATGAATCTTCAAAAAAACAAAAAATGAATTTTTATCACCATAGTTGCATTTTCAACTCAAACAAAAAATTTCTACCGAAAAAAGACAAATCTTCAACAAAATAGATGAATGAATATTTAAATTTTCAGAAAATTAAAACTTATTTTTGATTTAAAAAAAAACTAATGTTCAATTAACGAAAATAATTTTCGACCAAAGCAATTAATATTCTATCAAGGAGGATTGATTTTTAATAAAATTCACGAATTTTTAATCAAATTATTAGTTTTAAAAAAATAAATCAATTGTCAACAAAGAAGCCAAATAAATCATCAAGAAGATTATTATTCTACCACAAAAGAAAGAGTTTTAAAAAATTATAAATTTTTAACCAAATAGCTGAATTTTTAACTGAAAAAGATAAATATTAAGCCCAAAACAGAGAATAGTTAAAGTTTTGTTTAAAAAAATTTAATTTTCAATAAAAAAAGGAATTTTCAACAAAATAGTCAACTTCAAAGCAAAGAAATTAATTTTTAACTAAAATAGTGAAACTTCTGGCAATAAGTTTTTGAATTTTCGGTAAAGACAAGAATATTTAAATTTTCAGTTAGAAAATTAATTTTAATTAAAAAAATAATAATTTTCAAATAATGCAATAGATTTTCCACCAAAAATATTGATATTCTACCGAAAAAGATCAATTGTTAACAATTTTTTATTTTTAATGAAATTTTGAACCTAATAGTAAAGTTTCAACAAAATAAAGAAATTTTCAAATAATTGGTCGAATTTTTAACTGAATACGAAGCAAGAAAAAGGGTTTTAACCAAAAAGGGTTTTAACCAAAAAGGGTTTTAACCAAAAAGGGTTTTAACTAAAAGGATAAACTATTAACAACAACAACACTTCCACTTTTAAGTAAATAGTTGTAAGTTTTGATTTTCCAAGCTATTATTTAAATGTAAATAATGCAATGAAGACAAATATTATTTTACATTTACTGGAAAATACCATTTTTACTGGTAATTAACAATAAAATTGTTGAATTGTGCTTGTGTGAAATATAAATTTAAATACTGTTTTATGACCCTCTTTTAATTAACTTTCCGTTTGGCATATAAGTTCATCCAAACCTTTTGCGATTTAAATTTTTTTTTAGTATACTTCTCTCTCCTCAACTCCCCTGCATTTATTCCACACGCATTCCACCCCCACACTTTCCCCGCTTCCTTCACTTATCTTATTTCTACCTCTACTACATCCCAACGCCTAAAATTCTTCAAATCCTTTACATATCCTAGTTTCTGCTCCCTCACTTTCCTTATTTCTCCTTTCTCTACTTCCCCGCCTCTCAATCCGTCACTAACACTCACTTCTCCTACTTTTTCTCCCCTCCCTTCCCTTACTTCTCACTCATCTACTTTCGCTCTCAATTCGTCCTCACTTTCTCAGCCCCTACACTACCTTCTCCAAATTTCTACTTCCTCACTTTCATTACTTTTCTTTCTCTACGTCCCTTCCTCTATGATCTCTTCCTTACACTCACTTCTCTTGCTTCTACCATCCTCAGATACCTCAATTCCAAACCCATCACTTCCTTTACTTCTCCTTCCTCTACTTCCCTAAATCCTTTCTCATACTTCTCCTTCCCTCCCTTCCTTTACTACTCTCGCTTCTACTTTCATGCTTTTTAACTCCCCTGCATTTATTCCCTTCCTTTACTACTCTCGCTTCTACTTTCATGCTTTTTAACTCCCCTGCATTTATTACCTACGCTTCCCAACTCCTTACTTCCTTATCCCTTCACTTTTCTTACTTCTCCCTCCTCTACATTATAGCCCCTCTTCTTTCTTTACTTATCTACTCATCATATCACACACCTCCGATCCCATCACGTTCCTTTGTTCTTCATCATTTAATCCCCTAATTTCTCTCCCATACTTTTACTCCCCTAACTTCCTTTACTTCTCACTTATCTGCTTTCTCTTTCCTTAATTCCCCTACTTTCATTCCAAACGCATCTCACCCCTTACACTTGTCTTAATTCTCCCTCATTTACATCCCAACCCCTTATATTCATCAAATCACTGACTTCTCCTACATTCTACTTCCTCATTTTTAAAACTTTTTCTTTCTCCACTTTTCTAATTTTACTCCCTATACTTCTACTTTTCCCACCCTATCTTCCCTTACTTCTCCTTCATCTGCTTTCACTTTCTCAACCCCTTCTCTTCTTTTACTTTTTCCTTACCCCTTCACTTCTCTTACTTCTTAATCCTCTACTACACAACCCCTCACATTCTTCACATCCCGCACTTCTCCTACTTTCTACTCCCTGACACTGCTTATTTTTCTTTTCTCTAATTTCTTCTTTCTTTACTTAATTACCCCCCACATCACACACCTTCGATCTCATTACTTTCCTTTCATGTCCATCATCTACTCCCCTACTTTCACTCCCATACTTTAAATCCCCTACCTTCCTTTACTTGTCCCGTATCTTCTTACGCTCTTCTTAGTTCCCCTCCTTTTATTCCCCACGCAACCCACCCCTTTTACTTTTTCCTCCTCTACATTTCAACCCCTCATATTCTTCAAATTACTTAGTTCTACATTCTACTTTCTTACTTTTCTTACGTTTCCTTTCTCTACTTCCCTAATTCCACTCATAATGCTTCTCCTACTTCTCCGACCCTCCGTTCCCTTACTTCTCCCCTATGTACTTTCGCTCTAACTTTGCTCTTACTTTCTCAGCCCCTTTAATTATTTTATTTTTTCCTCGTCTGCATCCCAAGCTTCTCATATTCTTCACAGCCCACACTACTCCTACTTTCTGTTTACTCGCTTTAATTACTTTCCTTTCACTACTTCCCTTCCCCTGTGATCTCTTCTTTACACTCACTTCTCTTGTTTCCGCAAATTTCACATACCTTACTTCCAAACCCCTAATTTCCTTTACTTCTACCACCTCTACATTACAACCCCTCACATTCTCCACATCCCGCACTTCTCCTACTTTTTACTCTCACAAAATTCTTACTTCTTCTTTCTGTAATTTCTTTTTTTTTACTTTCCTACTCGTCATATCATACACCTCCGATCCCATCACTTTCTTTTCTTCTCCATCAGCTACTCCCCTAATTTCACTACCATACTTTTACTTCCCTACCTTTCCTTACTTCTCCCTTATTTGCTTTCTCTCTCCTTTACTCCCCTACTTTCATTCTTAACGTATCCCACCATTTCACTTCTCTTACTTCTCCGTCCTCTATATCCCAGCCCCTTATATCTTCAAATCCCTCACTTCTCCTACATTCTACTTCCTCACTTTTCTTACTTTTTCTTTCTCTACTTTCCTAATTCCACTCCTAATACTTCTCCTACTTCTCCGACCCTCCGTTCCCTTACTTCTCCCCTATGTACTTTCGCTCTTACTTCGCCCTCACTTTCTCAGTTACTTTACTTCTTTTACTTTTCCGTCGCCTGCATCCTACACTCTCATATTCTTCACAGCCCACACTTCTCCTACTTTCTGCTTCCTCACTATATTTACTGGCGTTACTCTACTACCCTTCCCCTCTGATCTCTTCCTTACATTCACTTTTCTTGCATCCACAATCCTCACGTACCTCATTTCCAAAGCCATCACTTCCTTTACTTCTCCTTCCTCTATTCCCCTAATTTCATTTCCATACTTCTCCTTCCCTCCCTTCCTTTACTTCACTCTCATATACCTTCATGCTTTTTAACTCCCCTTCATTTATTTCCCACGCCTCCCAAACCTTACTTCCTCGCCCCTTTACTTCTTTTACTTCTCCCTCCTCTACATCACAACCCCTCACATTCTTCACATCCAACACTTCTCCTACTTTCTACTCCCTCCCATTCCTTAATTCTTCTTTCTATAATTTCTTTTTTCTCTACTCACTTACTCCTCACATCACTCACCTCCGATCCTATCACTTTTCCTTCATTTCCATCAACTACTCCCCTAATTTCACTGGAATACTTTTACTCCCCTACCTTCCCTTACTTTTGCTTTATTTGCTTTCTCTCTTCTTCATTCCCCTACTTTCATTCCTAACGCATCCCTCCCCTTTTCCTTCTCTTACTTCTCCCTCCTCTACATCCCAACCACTCATATTCATCAAATCCCTCACTTCTCCTACATTCTACTTTCTCACTTTTCTTACTTTTCCTTTCTTTACTTCCCTAAATCTACTCCCAATACTTCTCCTACTTCTCCTACTTCTCCCACTCTCCTTACCCCTACTTCTCTGTCATCTAATTTCACTCTCATTTCACTCTCACTTTCTCAGTCCCTTCACTTATTTTACTTTTCCTCGTCTGCATGCCAAACTCTCATATTTTTCATAGTCTACACTTCTCCTACTTTTTGCTTCCTCACTTTAATTACTTTTGTTTCTCTACTTCCCTTCCCCTCTGATCTCTTCCTTACACTCACTTCTCTTTCTTCCACAATCCTCACGTTTCTCACATTAAACCCCTCCCTTCCTTTACTTCACTCGCATCTACCTTCATGCTTTTTAACTCCCTTACATTTATTCCCTACGTCTCCCAACCCCTCACTTCCTCACCTCCTCACTTCTTTTACTTCTTCCCCCACTACATCACAGTCCCTCACATTCTTCACATCCCGCACTTCTCCTACTTTCTACTCCCTGACACTCCTTATTTTTCTTTTCTCTAATTTCTACTTTCTTTACTTACTTACCCCTCAAATCACACACCTTTGATCCCATCACTTTCCTTTCTTCTCCATCATCCACTCCCCTAATTTCACTCCCATACTTTTACTTCCCTACCTTTCCTCACTTCTCCCTTATCTGCCTTCTCTCTCCTTAATTCCCCTACCTTCATTCCTCACGCATCCCACCCCTTTCACTTCTCATACTTCTCCCTCCTCTACATCCCAACCTCTCATATTCTTCAAATCCCTCACTTCTCCTACTTTCTACTTCCTCACTTTTCTTACCCTCGTCCATGTAAATTCGATTTACAAGAATAATATAGATCGAACTAAAATATAAAATTGAATTAAACAAAAATTTTCTATAGCTGTAAAAGTTTTCATCTACCTGAAATTTTTGTTATTTTTACATTAATAGTAAATTCAGCATATGCGAAAGCTACTAGGAATAAGAAAACATAAAAATATATATCAGCATGATACATAAATGCATTTCAATTCACCTTCAAAAACGCAATATTTCCGTATTTCGATACATTTATATTAAAATATACATGGGTCTGACCAGACCACATGTGCCAAACCGAAGGTTATCAAAACATGTGCCAAACGGAGTGTTAAATAAAATGTTACATTATAGACCTTGAATTCTTTTCAGTTTCACCATGCACATCAAAGTTACAATTTTCTTACTCTTGTACTTTCAAAAAAAAATTTGATATAAAAATAAAAAAATTCAATACATCTGCATAACAAATATGGCCTCGAAACCCGGTAAATAGAATCGCATAGAAAATTTAAATCAAATTCAAATAGTAAAAACCCAATTCAACTTGGATAAATAGCTCATCTGTACATTCCTTGAAAAGGTATTTTTCATATTTAAAAAATTTTTTAAATATATTAAAATTACAAAGTCGGATAAAAACACAATGAAGCGACATATTTTTTTAATTCGGAAAATAATATCCTAATTTTTGAGAATTGTAAGTAAATAACAAAAATTGTGCAATTCATATTGATTTTACTGAATTTCTGTTAAATCTATAATAAAATGTTGGAAAAAGAACCTAGTTTAAAAAAAATAATGGATCAAAAATACGCGCATAGCGCGCACAATGTTTTGGTAAAATAAAATAATTATTAGAATTATAAAAAGAATTTCGAAAATATAAGGATAGTAACAAAATAATTAAGTCCTAAAACTTTGTCGATCAATCATAGAGTTTCGAAATGAATTCAACTTCTCTTGAATAAACCTGAATCAGACAATATTGGATTTTTTATAACCATTTCTGCCCCGACATTGCGCCTAAAGGACTCAACGACCTTCTCAACTCTTTTTTTTTTATTGGCTAACTTTCATTATTGTCGAGAAAAAACTTTTAATATTTTATTTCAAGGATGAACCCTATTACATAATAAGTGTACTGAATAATTTTCTGTCGTTAATCCACTGAAGGATGACATTTTTCAAGATTACAAAAACACGTTTTTTCAATTAAATGTAAAGCTTTCTTTTAAAATATATAAATTGATAAAGCTATATACTTTTTTCAAGTTTAAAAAATTCCACTTTTCCGATTTTTGAAGAATTGGCTTTTTCACTTGTAATATGATATTCGACAATACAATTCTTCTTATATAAAAAAAATTACACTATTTAAAACTAATAGAAAAAATATTCAATAGCGATTAGTAAAATCTTTTTTTAAGTTATAGAATTATCTGTTATAATTTATTTATTTTTGTTTAATTTAACTAATTTCAAACTAAAATATTTGGGATTCTAACAATGGATTATTCGAAATTTAAATAAATAATTAACATTATGTTTAACATAGTATAACAATTATTGTTTGTTACGAAAAATGTATACAAGTACAAGATTTATAATTGATGTTAATGATATTTTTCTATTGAATAAAAATTTATTAATTTTAAGAATTTAAACAATCTTCAAAAATTACTAAAAAGAACAGCTATTCACAGTTCGGCACATTTTACCGCTGTTCTCAGTACATGATAATTTTTTTAAATATACATTCCATATAATATTTAGAAT
>JAAAKG020144988.1:0-10987 GCA_010014905.2 Druon quercuslanigerum
ATTTTTAAATAAAACAATTTTACAAATAAATTTTAACTAAAAAATAGTTAAATTTTCAGCAGAACAAAAATTAATTTTGAGTCAAAGAAAAGATAAATTTGTAACAAATAAGATCATTTTCAAAGAAAAGAAATTAAATTTCAATTAAAACGATGAATCTTCAACCCAAAAAAAATAATAACTTTTATCTAGAGTTTAACTTTCAACCAAGTGATTCGATTATTATTCCATCAAAAAAGATTTTAATTTGCAATTAAAGACTAGACTAATTAAACAAAAAAAGACGACATTTCAAAATGAGCTGAATTTTCAAATAAGAAAGATTTCTAGTCACAAGAGAGAAAAAATTGCACACAATTCGTTAAATTTTGAAGCAAAAAGATGAATTTTTATCCAAGAAGATTAATTTGTAATTAAATACGACAATTTTTTAACAAAATACATGTACTGTTAACAAAATAGATAAACTCACAACTAAGAAAATTTTTTTTTCTGCCAAAAAGAACGAATTTTCGATCAATTATATGAATTTTTTTTACAAAATACAAGAATTTTCATCTAAAGACTATTAGTTTTTAACCAAAAATATAATATTTAGTGATTCAGATAAATTTTCTACCAAAAAAATAATATTTAAGTTTTCAGTTAAAAAAAAATGTTTAATCCAACTGATAGATTTTTTACTAAAATTATTAACCTTATACTGGAATAGCTCACTTTTAAACAAAATGATAAATCTTTAACCAGAAATGTTGATTTTAACCCAGATGATTGATTTCTGCACAAAAGACGAATTTTTAACAAAATACCTGAATTTTCAACTGAAATTATGGAATATTTAATAAGAATAGGTACATTTTCAGTTTTTTAAATGATTTTAAAGAAAAATAGTTAAATTTTCAAACAGTCAAAATTTGGAACTAAAATGATGAATCTTAAACTGGATTTGTTCAATTTTCTACAAAAAAAATTAATTCTTAACCAAGAAGATTAATTATTAAAAAATAGAATTTTGCAAACAAAAATTAAATTGAAGCCAAAGAAAAGATGATTTTTCAACAAAATAGCTCATTTTTCAAGAAAAGAGATGAACTTTAAATTAAAATGATGAATCTGCAACGAAAAAAAGAATAATTTTTAAATAAATTTTTTTATTTCTAATTAAAAAGAAAATTCGTTAAATTTTCGAGCAAAAAACTGAATTTTTATCAAAGATTAATTTTTATCAAAAGCGACTTTTCAAACAAATACATGAAGTTTTTCACAAAATACAAGAATTTTCAACTAAAAACTATCATTTTGTAACCAAAAATAGTGATATAGAAAGCTACTTTTACAAATTAAGAATCATTGTTAACCAATTTTATATTGAAATTTAAAAATAACGAGCCTGCTCTAAAAAAACAAATCTCTGACTAAAAAAATGCCTTGACAATTCCAGGGTTTTTTCCAGGTAGAAAATTCGTTCTTTCTAATGAAAAATTTACTTTCTTACTTGAAAATAAATCTTTCTGCTTAAAAATTTAATAACTTGTTTGCAATTTTTTCTCTTCCGTGACTGAAAAATCTTTAATCTAGTTGATTTAAAAGAGAATTATTTTTTCGAAAATTTATTTTGTTTTTGTTTAAAAACGTGAAATGTAAAAAACTTGCAGTTTTTTGTTGAACTTGACTGTTTTTAATAAAAAATTAAAATCTACAAAAATTACAAAAATTACAAATTTTATTACAAAAATTAATATTACAAAAATTAATATTCGATCAAAGGGATGAATTTTTAATTAAAATAGTTTTTTTAAATTAATGCAAAATAGATCAATTTTTGAATTTTCAGATAAAAAAGAAACTAATTTTTACAAAAAATTAATTAGTTCATTTTCTAACAAAATGAACGAATTTTCAACAAAATACATGCATTTTTTACAAAATACAACAATTTTCAACTAAAAACTTTTACAAACTAAGAATCATTGCTATTCAATTTTATATTGCAATTTTAAAAAATCAAGCCTGGTCTAACAAAATCCCTGAATTTTACCTGGTTAAACATTCGTTTTTTCTGGTATTAAAAATTTAACAACTTGTTTCCAATTTTTTCTTTTCTGTGACTGAAAACTCTTTCATCTCGTTGATTTAAAATAGAATTATTTTTTTCAAAACTCATTTTAATGTTGTTTGAAAATGTGAAAAAATTGTTTTGTTTTTTTTGTTAAAGTCTGTTGTTTTTAATAGAAACTTCAAATCTTTTTTGGTTGAAATATAAACTTCTACATTTGTTGTTCATAATCCATCTTTTCTGGAATCGAATTGTTCTGAAACGAATTTTACCACAAAATACATGTATTTTTTTTACAAAATACAAGAGTTTTCAACTAAAAAGGATCAATTTTTAACCAAAAATAGTCATATAATGCTACTTTTACAAATTAAGAATCATTGTTATTAAATGTTATATTGAGATTAAAAAAAATTAAGCAGTCTCTAAAAAAAAATTCCTGACTAAAATAAAATGCCTGACAATTCCAGGTTGAAAATTCGTTTTTTTCCGGTAGAAAATTGACTTTCTTGTTTGAAAATTCATATTTCCGCTTAAAAATTTAACTACTTGTTTAGAATTTTTTATCTCTCGTAACTGAAAAATCATTCATCTCGTATGACCCTTTTCATTTATAGATCCCCTCACGTATTGATGAAAGGCACTTAGATTATTCGGAAAAAATTTATTTATTAACAATATACAAGCTAAAAAAAACTCGCCCAAATTATGAAATGCGGAAAATCTCCCTTTATAATTTTTCAGTCACATTTTTCTCCCGAGTGGCCAGCCTGACTCGACACCCTAAATAATTTCCAATTATCGAATACTAGAACGTATTCAGAATCTCGACTCCAATCAATGGAGATTTTCTAATTGTAAGTACTAATGCGAAACCCCCGTGTAAAGTGAAACACGGCGATTCAGTGGCATTAATACTCTTTTTATTACGAAAGATAAGGAAATATTACATTTTTACGTCTGTATAAATCCGGGCGAAGTTCCATAAGAAAATTTGTCAACGTAACTTTGGGAACTGGAGTCAGTCGAGAAGGATTCGTCCATAAAATCGTCCTCATCCTCGTACTGATTGTTCTTCGGGCTTTCCACATTTAAAGTCATCGACTGACTGCTGTAATAGAGAGGACTTATTCGATGCTCGCTCCACTGCAAAAGGTAAGGATCAAAAGGGAAAAACGGATCGAGAGTGATCGTAGTAACATTTCCCATTTGGTAGATGGGAAGATTGTTGCGAGCATTGTGTTCAATCACTGTGTAGCAATAAGCAAGCTGGTACTTCCTGGTTACTGCTGCAAAATTTTGGACAACGGCCGGCTGGCAGACCTTCAAGGGATTCAGTCTGCAGCTGACAATTTTGTTCAGATTGAGGCCTTGTAAAAAGAGGAGATCTGAAAAAAGAGTTTTAACAATTATTTGCAGTTCTAGCAGTTCTAGCAAAAAAATGACCGAAAAACAATTTACTAGCATTTTTATTTAATATAGAAAAAACGATATTTTTTATCGATAAAAGTAACATTATCGATGTAAAGATTCCTGCGTATTAAGTTACAGCGATCGTGCCGAATTCTACTGAGGCTTCTTTTTTTAACGTTTACTCAATCTTCAAACATTGCAATTATTTAAACAATTTTCATAAATGGTTATTTTTAAGGAATAGGCTCAAATTATTATAATTATTAATTATTTCAACAATTTCAGGGTCAAATCCTGCAAAAAAATTCTCTGACAATTCCAGGTTTTTTTCAGGTATCTCAAGCTTTTTCCAGGAATGATTTTTCGCGAATTTATTACAAATAATGTACCTTTTTATTTTATAGGAATTTAACTAATTTTATAAGATATTCTTAAACATTTTAGTACGATAGATTAAATAAATAATTAAATAATGCTAAAAGCATAATTAATCATTTCTCGAATTTGTCTATTTAGGTAAAATAATGTGAGTACTATATTAAAAATTAACTTGAACCCCTTCAAATTCCTAACTTTTCACTTCGAAATTTAGACTCTCAAAAAGATACATGAATTTTCAAACAAATAGTTGAATTTTCAACCAAAAGGAATGGTTTTCTACCAAAAAGACGATTTTAAAAAAAATACATTAATTCTCAAATAAAGAGTTGAATTTTCAACTGGAAAAGATCAATTTTCAAACAAACAGCTGAATTTTGAACTAAAAAATATCACTTTTCAACTAAAAATGGAAAAGTTAAATTTTCAGTTCAAAAAAGTATTCTTACACAAAAAAAAAACAGATTTATTGCTTAAACAAATTTAATTTAACCTTTAACCAAATATTTTTATTTGCAACCAAAAAGATAAATTAATTACTAAAATGATCAATAGTTAATTGCAATACATGAGTTTTTAAGAAAAAAAAATGGATTTTTAAAGAAGACGATTTTCTAGCAAGAAAGGCGATTTTTAAATTAAATATATGAATTTTTAACATAAAAGTTAAATTTTCAGTTAAAGAAGACACACTTTTAACTAATCAGGTTAAATTTTCAACCAATCTAATCAATTTTCAAATAAATGATCGATCTTTATCTCGAATAACTGAATTTTAAAGAAAAAGATGAATTTTTGAGAGAAGATTTTAATTTTGAACAAAGTAGTTTTATTTTTAACGAACACGATGAATATTCTACCATTTTAGACCATGTAGTCAAAAAAATGAAAGTAAAATTTAAAATACATGAATGTTCAACAAAATATTTGCATTAAAAATTAATAAAAACAAATAAAACAAATTTTGAACCAAATAGATAAATTTTAAACAAAAAAAGATTAATTTACAAACAAAAATGGAATAGAAGAATCGTTTTTATCAACGAAGACGGATTTGATTGAAAATACATGAATTTTAAATTAAAAAGATACATTTTCAAATAACAATTTAATAGTTAAATTTTCAATTAAAAATGTATTTACAACCAAAGCTATGAATTTTCAACTAAAATAATGATTCGTCAACTTAAATAATTAAATTTGCAACCAAAAACATGAATTTTGAAAAAGTTGATGAGTCTTTAACTAGAATAGATTAAATAAATAATTAAATAATGTTAAAAACATCATTAATCACTTCTCGAATTCGTTTCTAAGGTACATAAATTTGAATAAAAATTCAAACACATCTTTATTTCATCTACTTATACATAAATTAAGTGCATATTTAGGTTAAATAATGTGAGTACTATATTAAAAATTAACTTGAACCGCTTCAAATTTCTAACTTTTCACGTAGAAATTTGGACTTTTAAAAAGATTCATGAATTTTCAAACAAATAGTTGAATTTTCAACCAAAAGAAATGATTTTCTACCAAAACGACGATTTTTCAAAAAATACATCAATTCTCAAACAAAGAGTTGAAATTTCAACCAAAAAAAATCAATTTTCAAATAAATATCAGAATTTTGAACTAAAAAATATTGTTTTCAACCAAAATGGAATAGTTAAGTTTTCAGTTAAAAAAATTATTCATTCACAAAAAACAGCTTTATTGCTTTAACAAATTTAATTTAACCTTTATCTAAATAGTTTTATTTTCAACCAAAAAGATCAATTAATTACTAAAATAATCAATAGTTCATTGAAATACTTGATTTTTTAGAAGAAAAAAATGAATTTATAAAGAAGACGATTTTCTAGCAAGAAAGGGGTTTTTTAAATTAAATATATGAATTTTTAACAAAAAAGTTGGATTTTCAATTAAATAAGACCCACTTTTAACTAAACAGTTAAATTTTCAACCAAACTAATAAATTGTCAAATAAATGATCAATCTTTATCTCAAATAAATGAATTTTAAAGAAAAAGATTCATTTTTGAGAAAAGACTTCCATTTTGAACAAAGTAATTTTATTTTTAACCAACACGATGAATTTTCTACCATTTTAGACCATGTAGTCAAAAAAATGAAAGTCAAATATAAAATACATGAATGTTCAACAAAATATTTGCATTATCAAATACAAATAAAACAAATTTTCAACCAAATAGTTCAATTTTTAACAAAAATAGATCCATTTACAAACAAAAATGGAATAGAAGATTCGTTTTTATCATCGAAGACGGATTTTATTAAAAATACATGAACTTTAAATTAAAAAGATAAATTGTCAAACAACAATTGAATAGTTAAATTTTCAGTTGAATTCGCAACCAAAAACATGAATTTTGAAATAAATTGGTGAGTCTTTAACTAGAATCATTAGATTTCCAATAAAAAGAATTATTTTCAGCTTAAAAGATTGATTTATAACAAAAGGTCAACACTTTGAAACAAAAATAATTTTTCAACTAAATATTAAATAGTTATATTTCAAGTAGGAAAATTAATTTTCAATGTCAAAAAAAAAACAAGAAAAAAATTTGCAACTAAATAGTTCAAGTTGCACTTGGAATAAACTTAATAAATTAAACTTTCAGTACCAAAAAAATTATTTCGAACAAAAGAGAGTGTTATTCTATTGAATATTGGAATTTAAAAAATCCAGGTAGGATAGACACTCGGAATTTGCATAAAGATATTCAGAGTTTGGGTATTTTCAAACCAATAGGTACAATTAGTTTATGAAGTCAACTAAAAATGTATATCGGAAGACACTTTTCTATGTTACTTTGTAAATTTACAAGAACAATTAATTATTTAAACAATTTGAATTTAAAAATTATACTGACATTTTTTTACGAGTCAATTTGTTTACGCAGTCAACTAAGTATTTCTATGCGATGACTCCTTTCTATGTTGATTTGTGAATTTACAAGAACTATTAATTATTTAAACAATTTAGAATAGAAAACTAATATTTTAGCATTTTTTCTACGAATCTCCACTTTTTACAAAATTAACTAAGAATATCTTTCCGATTATTTTGTTTCTATAACACTTTGCAATTTTACAAGATTATTAATTATTTAAACTATTTCGAAAAAGAAAGTAAGAGTTTGGCCGTTTTCTACGATTAAATGTCTTCACGGAGTCAAATAAAAATGTCTATCTGACGACTTTTTTCTATGTTGCTTTGTTAATTTAAAAGAATGATTAATTATTATAAAAATTTATATTAAAAATTAAGAGTTTGGTTTTTTTTCTTAAGGAAGCGGCACAATTTTTTCTACGAACTAAACTAAGAATATCTTTCCGATTACTTTTTTTCTATGATGCTACGCAAATTTACATAAATATTAATTATTTAAATATTTTCGTTAAAAAATAAAGAGTTTGCTTTTCTTTCTGTGAGTAAATTTGTTTACGGAGTCTACTACAAATGTTTATCCAATGACTCTTTTCTATGTTGCTATGTAAATTTACAAGAACTATTAACTATTTAAACAATTTAGATTAAAAAATTACGACTGACTTTTTCTACGAGTCAATTTCTTTACTGAGACTACTAAGTCCACTAAGAATATTTTATATTTTGAACCATTTAAAAATTTTAAACAAATTTATTTTTATACGAAAATCTATGCACTACAGATTTAATAAGAATTAAAAAAGAATAAAAACTATATAATGGTATTTTTTTCATATTCTTAATTTCTTCCAGTAATTTAATAATCTCTTCAATTTAATATTTTGCTTCATCAAGATTTTGTGTAGTATATTTTATCTTGCAATATATTTTTCCATATATTTTACTGTGATTAATCACTTAGTCAAACAAATAACCAGTATTATTATTACCTATCTTAATATGCTTCCTTTCTTTAAAACTGAAGCATCATTTTAAAAAATAACTACTTTATGAAAAATTCATTATTTTTTGTTCCAAATTAAAAATTCAATTGAGACTGCAACAATTTGGTTAAAAATGTATTTATTTTGTTGAAAATTCTTCTCTTTTAATAGAAAACTAATATTATTGGCTGAAAATTTACCTATTTCGCTAAAAATTCATGTATTACGTTGGAAATTCCTCCTTTTTGGTAGAAAATTAATCTACTTGGTTTTGTTGCAAATTCATTTTTTTTTAAATTATTCTTCTTGGTTGAAAATTTAAGTATGGTAAGATAAAAGCTTAATTACTTTATTAGAAGATTGTTTTATTGGTCAAAGATTTATCATTTCAGTCAAATATTCATATGCAGTTGAAAAATAACATTTTTTGTTGTTAAAAATTCATTTTTTAATTGAAAATGTAACGAATTCATTTTTTGGTAAAAATTTGATCTTTTTAAGTTTGAAATAGAAAAATAATATTTTAACTGAGCATTCAACGGTTGGGTTGAAAATTCAGCAGAAAAATAATCTTTTTGATTGAAATTTCAACTATTTGTTTGAAACTTCATGTATTTTGTTGTAAATTCGCTTTTTGCTGTCATTAAAAATTAATCTTCTTGATTGAAATTTCAACTATGCTTAGCTGAAAGTTGAATTACTTTAATAATTTGAAACTTTTTAAAATGATCGGAAACTCCCGGGAATCTTTGTACAATAGCCTCAAGTATTTAAAATCTTTTCTAATCACATTAAAATAAAAACTTTTTAAAAAATCAAAATAATCCCCTAAATCCACTAGAACACAACAGTAAATTTATAAGGATTTAAGTTAATTACAAAAAGTCAATAGGATACCAAAGAACTAAAGGAATTCACGAAAAATTAATAATAATTCATGGAGAATTCTAAAAAATTAAAATCTCTTCCAATTTTTGAAACCTTATAAAATAACTCACTTTTCTTGAATAAAATCTTAAAAATCCACTAAAATAATATTAAATCCCCTCAAATTTTATGAAATCAGGCGATGTTTCCAGAAAACCTGGAAAATGTATTAAAATACCTTGAGAGACCTAATGATTGAAATCAATTAAAAATGCCTTAGAATCTTTTAAGATTTTTTCAAAATATTTAAAATCTTACGAAATACTTCACTTCTGGTGAATAAATCCTTTAAAATTCATAAAAATATAATAAAACCTAGTGAAATCATAATACCTTGAAAGCTTTAAAATCTCTTAAAATCAGTGAAATATTTAGAAATCTTATAAAATTCTGTGAAATCTTTTCAAATCTCTTAAAATCTTATTCGTTGGGTAAAATAATTTCGTGCCTTCCGAAAATTGTCTATCCGAAAATATTTCAAATGCTATAAAATCCCTTCATATGAGTGAAATTAATTAACCTGAATTGAATAGTCATTAATCCATGAGTTGATAAATTGAAAGAAATATGAGTTTTAATTTTTTTTTAATTTAAAAAAGTGATTAAAAAGTGATTTGAGAAACAAAGTGACTAAGGTAAACTGACCTTACTGGGAAAGTTAGGAAAAGCTAACCAACTTGAACATACTTTTAAAATAGTGAATTGGAATTTTTTGTACAAAAACAATAATAAGAATAAAAAAAAGTATAAATAATACAATAATAAGTGTCCAAGACATTATTTGATCGATTAAAACAAAAAAATATTATTTATTTTAATAGTAACTCATAAATTAAATTTTGTTTATCAAATTAGTATGTATGCATTAAAATTTAATATAATAGACTAAAATTATCGATATAATTGCTAATTGAACTGTTTGATAGTAAATTTGATTTAGAAATCATCTTAATTCAAGTTAATACATCAATTAAAAAAACTATTTAAACAATTTGAATTATATTTTGGTTAGAAATTGTATTATTTGGTTGAAAATTATGAGACAATGAGATTGAAAAAATGTTGGTACGAAAATTGATAATTTTAATGATAATTGAGACTTACTTTTCTTGCCATTCGTGATATCCTTGTGCCGGAAGGCTATCAGGTAAAACATCCCTTGGCAGATGGCAAAAAATACAGCATGAACTCGGACATCGCTATTGGCACATTCCATCATATCTTGGGAGCAAATATAAGCATGGACCCAAGCCGCCATTTCGGACAAGACGCCCTGGAGTAAACTGAGCGGGATAAATGTCGCCCTCGCCAATAAACTCACGATATAGGCAACGGCCTGCTGTCGCAAAAAGTATGGCACATTCGGATTCGAAACCTTTTGCCAGAGAAATTTGACAAATGCTTCGGCAACTGCCACTTTGAAGCTGCAGACATAAAAGAGGAGAAACTGAACGTGATGGCCACAAGTTGGGAGGATAAGTTCTTCGAAAATGTGGAGGAGATCGTTGTAGACACCCCGGAGAGAATCGACATCGATTTTTCCGTCGACGTGACACGTCTCCTGGATGTAGTCAAACATTTGCTCGATACAGGCGTCGAGAGTTCGAGCAGCTGGATGTTTCATGGGTTGTCGTTTTTGAGGCGTTGAGAGTTTCTTCTCTGTCGTATCTTCTAGACTAAATATTGCACCGTCGATTTCGCTGTCCTCCTCCATTTCATCCTCTTCGTGGGAGTGAATTTCTGAAGGCGAAGCACTCGCATCCAGTTCTACTAACCTGAAAATCAAATTTTATTTCTCAGTTTCGAGGCATTTTTCAGGAAAATTAAAGAATTCGAACTCTAAAGCTACAAGTATTTCCATTTAATGTACTAAAAACTGAGATGCAAATTAAAGCAATCAAAGTTGAACTCTTGACTTTAAAACTTTTAAAATTCAAGTTTCAAAGGTTTTAGTTAAAAAATTCTCTACCTAAATGCTCAATAATTTACAAGCATAAAACGAAAGCTAATTACACTTTTTAACTCAACAATTTTCAATTAAATGCAGTTAAACTGCCAATTAAATTTGGTTTAACTTTTATAAATCAATCAATCAATTTAATAAATCAATCAATTAATTAATTTTTTTAAAAATTATATCACCTTATTCAATTTTAAGCTAGAAACATTATAAATTGGAAGATCACATTTTTTTTACTAAACTAAACACTTCTTAAAATAAAATTTAAAATAATTTAATTTTAAATAGTTTAAAAATTCTTAAAATGCTACGAAATTTTATTTCAAAATCTTGAATTCTCTAAATGTTGATCT
>JAAAKG020144989.1:0-10987 GCA_010014905.2 Druon quercuslanigerum
CATTCTAAAAGCATTGATCGAGTACGTGATAGGTGACAATTTCGGAGTCTCGACCTGCTCGAACACAGCCCTCGCCTCTGGACTGGAATTATTTTAGTCTACTCATTTTTTTACACTATTAAGTTAAAATTTAAACATCAAACCACAAGCAATAATTTTTTTGTTTGGACAAAATCATTAAACATTTACATACGTGTTTACAGAGTGATTACAAACATTCAGAAAAATATATCTCACAACACAAATTTTAAAACAAAATAATAATTTTTTAATCGAAAAAATCAACTTTCTACTAAAAGAAATGAGTTTTTAACCAAAATTATGAATTTTAAACAAAAAAGTTTAATTATCTACTAATAACTTACTGTTTTCTTGCAAATTTTGTAGAACTTCAATTTACTGGTTTTTATTCAAACTAAACTTGTTAGTAATTATACCACTAATGAGATCAAAATGCCCTCATTTTTTGTTTATATTATGTTTTTAATGTACACCTATTTCAAGGTCATTGTATACAAACATAGTTGTATTCTAACGGGCTAAATAGAGCGGTGCAACCGGGCTCCGAAGTTATCGCCCCTCAAGTGCTCGGTCAATGCTATTTGAATGATCCTAGTTTGTCAACGAATAAATCAATTAGGGTAAAACTTTTCAGAAAACTTAATTATATCCCAATAAACATTTATTTCGCTGGAAGCTTGGGCTTACTCAAAATTCCCTCGATAAACGAAGCGTTTAAAATTTGTCTAACGTTATTTTGATACTGATTGCCAAAAAAATTTATAACTTTTTTATTTAACAATATCAAGAAATTTTCAAATGCACATTATCTTAAGAACAGTTTGAAGGACAATTTATTAAATTTTCATTTTAAAACATAAAGAACTTTGTCTTTCAGAGCGAGTTGAAATGAAAATATTTAGTAAATTGGCTGGTCTGAAAAATTTAGTTTTTTTGTTTTTTTACAGAAGCGGTAGAAGATACAACTTTTTTGCCGAAAGAAGATGCGCCATGAAATTTTCTACAGAGTGATATGTTAAAAAGTTAAATTTTCGAAAACTGATTTTCAAGGCATCAGGGGCCAACTCGAGCGGCCTGAAGCGGCGAGACAAATTTTATGCGTGGTTATAGAATCCGGAGTCTCGTTTCCACTAATTTGTTAAAAATACGTCTTTATTGATTGATTTGGACTGTTTTTTGTTCAAAATTAAAATCTTGTGGGTTAAAAATGCAAATAATTAGTTAAAAATGCAACAATGGTGTCAGAAATTATTTTTTTCAGTTTAAGATTCATCATTTTAGTTAATAGCCTTTTTTTCTTTATTCAAAACTCAACTAGTTTGTTAAAAATTATTTCTTTTTTTATTCAAAACTTTTTTTTAACTGAAAATTTACCTGTTCCATGTTTGCTTAAAATTTTATCTTCTTCAGTTAAAAGTGTAACTACTTTTTTTGTTTAAAATTCAATTATTTTGTTAATCCTGATTTTTTTGGTTCAAAAGTAATCTTTTTAACTGAAAATTTATCTGTTCTCTGCTTGATTAAAAATATATCTTTTTCAGTTGAAAATACAACTATTTGGTGGAAAAGTCTTGTGTTTTGTTGCGCATTCGCCTTTTTTGTTAGAAAATTGATATTTTTGTTGCAGATTCGTTTCTTTGATTGAAAATTAGTTTTTTTTATTCAAAAATAAATGTAGAAACTGCTGCTGTAAGTTATTGGCTTGTTAAAAATTTAATTTATTGATAGAAATTTCATCTTCTTGGTTGAAAATTAATTTTATTTTATTCACAATTAATTTTTTAGGTGAAAGTTAACTATGTTGAACAACTTTTTGGTAGAAACTTGATCTCATGAGATAAAATTTCATCTATCTGGTAAAAAATTAATTTCTTTGGTTGAAAATGTAACTACATACTTTGATGTACTGAAATATGAGTAAAATTAGTGTAATTAGTTTAATTATTTTTAACCTTTCAGTTTGACTTAAAATCAAATAGTTGAACTTTCAATTAAAAAAAGATGAATTTAAAACACAAATTAGTTGAATCTTTCACCAAATCCTTAAATTTTCAACAAAAAAAGTTAATTTTCAACCAAGAAAGATTAATTTTCGACCACAAAGAATGACTTTCCTACCATAAAAGATGAATTTGCAATCCAAAAAAATGAATTTTTAATAGAAAAAAAAAACAAATTTTAAACAAAAAAGATGACCTTTGAATAAGATAATTGAATTTTTAACCAAATAGTTGAATTTTCAACCTAGAAAGGCAAATTTTTAAACCAATGATCGAATTTTCAAATTGAATTTTTGAACAATAAGAGTTTACTATTGAATCAGATAATTGAATTTTCAACAAAATAGTTGAACTTTAAATAGTGAAAAACGAAAACTCAACAAAACCCTAGAGTTTTAACCAAAAAAAGATGAGTTTTCAACCACAAAATTGAATGTTAAAAAAAATTAATTTTCAACCAATCCGTTGAACTATCAATAAAAATAGATGAAATAAAAAGAAATAGTTGCATTTTCGATAAAAAAAATGTTTCTTTAACCAAATAATTGAATTTTTAACCAAATATTGGAAAGTTTAAAAAAATTAACTTCCAACCTAACAGTTGCATTTACAACCAAATATAGTATAATCTTCAATATGAGACGAATTTTCAAAGAAATAAATGAATTTTAAACTATAGCCTTAAATTTTCAACAAAAAATGATTTTCAACCAACTAAGAGAATCAAGAGACAAATTTTCAACAAATTAGTTAAATTTCGAACAATAAATTTTAATTTTCAAGCCAAAAATTCTGCAATTTTTAGAAGACAATTGAATTTTTGACAACAAAAGTTCATTTTTTATCAAAGAACAACTTTTTGGTAGAAACTTAATCTCATGAGTTGAAATTTCATCTATCCTGTAAAAAATTAATTTCTTTGATTGAAAATTTAACTACATATTTTGATGTAATTTCTTTTCATTTATTTTTCTAATTAAAAATTTAACTATTTATTTGTTTTTAATTATCTGATCTAGTTAAAAATTCATTTATTTGGTTGAAAACTCGTCTTTTTTGGGTTGAAAATGCAATTATTTTTCTCAAATAAGAAAAAATACTCACTGTCGGCACTGTAACTGTAGAAAAAATTATATACATTATTTCTTACTATTTATAATTTTGTTGTCTAAAACTTCTTTTTTCCAAAAGCTAGTATCATCTGAAACTCCCCTATTTTTCTTAGAATTTTGAAAACACATGAAGAAGATTTTATGGAAAATCTCACCTTTATTATTTTTTGCAAAATATTTAAAGAGTTTGTGCAACTTCCGGGACATGAGTCCCGGAACTTATTAGAATAACCTATTAGAATAATTAGACCCTGAATTTTAACTAAATCCAATATTTCAATTAGTAGATATTTTCTGAATTAATTGACAGGTGAAGTAGAAAATTGATATGCATAAAGAGTGATGTGTGACTAATACATGCTGCATAATCATCACGCATTTGAAAAATGATTTGATGAACGAAGTGAAACCAGAATTAGAACAGGAAGTATGCAATTCAGAGATGGGTGTTCAATCTTCAATAATATAGTAAGTGAACAACTCCAGGAAATGATGGAGTCTTGGTCAATGATGTATCAGTTACGATTCTGTCACAAAAGCAGTATTATAGGCTTCACTGAGAAACGAGTTCCGCGAATAAGCTCGTCGCTGAATAGTGAATATGTCCAGCGTGGGTGTTGTGGGTGTTAAGACTGTTAAGAAAACGACGTCGTCCAAGCTAAGATGATTCACGAAGAAACAACGATAAATTATTTATGAGGCTAGGGGGCAATAGACAATGAACGAAAAGCTAAGGAGAAGCAGCCAGGTAGGGTCAGACACGTATTATATCACTTCTTATGGAGAATGAAAGTATCTTAATACGAGGTTTGTCTGGAAAGTGTCAAACTTTGTGGTATACCAAGAGTAAGACTTAATTCTGATAAAAGGCGATGATGTCCTCTTCAAAGTGCTCATCTTTTGAATCGACAGAATTAACAGTGATCCTCCCACTTGCGAAAGCACTCCTTAAAATCACATTTCGGAACAGCTAACAGCTGCCCGTGCAGAAATTTCCCCATCTTTCCCTATTTCAAGTTGGGATCCGATGAGGTCCCTATCATAATATTTAGTCTAGAAATAACTGGTTGGGGCCCCTATCAGGATATCTAGTCTAGAAAAAACTGATGGGTGCCCTGTCAGGCTCTAGTGAAGAATTTCGTGCTTAATATAGGTATGGCAAATCTATCTGTATACTGTTTTTTTTTTAAATTCCATCCTTATGAAAAATTGTAAATGTTCAAAAAATAAAGACATTTTCTGTCATTGTAAAAAGTAGTCTACAACGGGAAAAAACGAAATATTACAAGAAAAATTTCAATCGAAATAGATTGAACGTTTATTTTTATATTTATAAAATAAAAAACAACTTTTTTATAAGAAATGTTCTAGTTTTTAAATCATGTTAAATTAAATTTGCAACTAAACTTTTCAATGCTTTTAAACTAAAATTAAAAATAGTCCAAGTTTGAGTATCTAAAATATTTTTTCATTTCAAAAATCAGGGTGGCCATTTCTATCGAAGAGAAAAATTCCCGGTCATTTCCCGGGTCGCAAAAATTCGTCACGATCATTGAAATTAGAAAATTTGAATCGCTATTAAACTGCAAATTAAGGCACTCAAAGTGAAACTGCTTGAATTATAAAAATTAAGAATTGAAAAGCTCAACTAATTTTTAATGTACTCATTTTTTTATTTAAACGGTCAATAATTATTAATACAATTTTTGTAACTTTATAAATTAAACAGTTTAAACAATTCTCGTTACAAAATATAAATCCGCGCCAAGATTTCCAATTTCAACTTTAAGATAGAAACATTAAGAATATAACGATTAAATTATTTTTTCAAACTGAACCCCTTATAAATTACAAGTTATATTACTTTTATTTTTATTCGTTTCAAACTAATAATTTCTCAATTTTTCAAAATTCAGGACGTTCACTCTAAAAAATTCAAATTTTTAAATGGAAAATTTAACATTTTAACGTATGAAGTTTAAATTTAAACCGCTTAGTTTTGAATATTAGATATATAATGCTCATTTCAAATAAACAATCAAGGATTGATAAACACTAAAAACATTCCTTTTTTTTTAATTAAAAATTTTACATTAAATTGGTTAACAATGGAATATTTTAGGCTAAAAAAATATTGCAATACTATTTAAAATTCAATGAAAAGCGTCTTGTAAAATCAAATATTGTAACATTTTTAATACGCGAATTACAGATCAATTATTATTACAATTATTAATTAATTAATATTTATATTTTGCACATTCAAAAGCTTTTTAAAGAAAGACTGCCAATATTAAAAGTTTTTGGTTTTTATTTGTTTAAGTTTTGACAACTGTATTTAACAATTTTTCAAAGCGAAAAGATACGCTCAAAAATGAAGACCAAGAATGCCAAATTTTAAAGTGAAAGAATTTAAAATCAAGGATTGATAAATACTAAAAACATTCCTTTTTTTTTAATTAAAAATTTTACATTAGATTGGGTAGCAATGGAATATTCTAGGCTAAAAAATATTTAGATACTATTTAAAATTCAATGAAAGCGTCTTGTAAAATCAAGTATTATAACATTTTTAATACTTGAATTACAGATCAATTATTATTAAAGTCATTAATTAATTAAAATTTATATTTTGCATCTTCAAGCGTTTTTTTATGAACGATTGTCAATTTTAAATGTTTTTGATTTTTATTTGTTTAAGTTTTGACAACTGTATTTAACAATTTTTCAAAGTGAAAAGGTACGCTCAAAAATGAAGACCAAAAATGGAAAAATTTTAAAGTAAAAGATTTTACACTACCACACTAAAAATTAAATGATTTCATCATTGAAAAAGTTAACTATGAATTAAAAATTAAAAAAAAAATTGTAAGCCAAACTTAGTTTAAATAGCATTACATTATATGATTTTTAAAATGAAAAAAAAATCTTTCTCGAATGTCGAGGTTACACTTTCACAGGTTTTGAAAATCGGTTTTCACAAAAATAAAAACTTTCACCCGAGATATTTGGAAGCTTAATAACAATAACAAATGCTTGATACAAACAAATTATTCTGTTTCAAGACAATTAAAATTTAGCGTGATTAACCGATTTTCTGAAAACTTTAACCCTTTATTTGTAGATTTTTTTTAATTTTAAATTTATGATATAAAATAACTTCAAGTAAAGAAAATCCAATCAGATTTTACACAATGATTGCGAGATTTTCACGACATCGTTACACCACTCTTTATAGACGGGTAAAGAAAATACAATTTTATTCATACTTTAAATGTACCTAATAAAAACAAAAGTATATCAGTTATTGTGAGAGTAATATTTTTTTCTCTTCTGCTCCATTATTGAATCAATCAGGTTTTTTTAATATACTTTTTTGCGCAAATCGTTGATAATTTGCTTTTATTTTTTTAGGATCATATTTTTCTAGGCTACAAAAAAATTTGCATTCAAAAACTTTTAATTCAATCATTTAATATTGAAAATGTTGTATAATGGAAAGCTTCTATCCTAATCAGGATTAATTCCAAGGGTTTCAAGGGTATCAATTTCACCCACTTTAATTTCTGTTCCGAGACAATTAAAATTTAGCGTGACGAACCGATTTCCGGTAAATTTTGGTTATCTAGTCACTATTGCACCCTTTATTTGTAGATTTATTTTTGGAAATTTCAAATTTATGATATAAAATAACTTCAAGTAAAGAAAATCCAATCAGATTTTCAAGACCATAATGATTGCGAGATTTTCACGACGTCGTTACACCGCTCTTTATAGACGGACAAATAAAATACAACCACTCTTTATAGACGGGAAAAGAAAATACAATTTTATTCATACTTTAAATGTACCTAATAAAAACAAAAGTATATCAGTTATTGTCAGAGTAATATTTTTTTTCTCTTTCGCTTTTGTTTTTTTAGAATCGTATTTTTTCTAGGCTACTCATAATTTTGTTTGTTAATGTCTGCAAGTTTCTTATAATTCTTGAAAAAATTAATAGTAAGATTCAAAAAAGGGAAAAAATATAGACATAGGGGATCTTTAAAAAAAATAGGAGAAAACTTTAATTTTTTAAAGAATTCTTGGAGAAAGAAAATTTACTATTGAGGAAAGTAGATTGTCTTCATTTAAATAAATTTTTAGAAACAATACAAATTTTCTTGGATCATAAAAATACTGTATCATCCGTATTCTTACAGGTATTTTGTTGAATCGATGCTATTTTTCCGAGTAGCAATTCTGAATGCTTTAGTTTTCTTTGGACCAATACCTGAATGCTTCAGTTTTCTGAGGACCAATTTCCGAACAAAAATTATCTTGTAGTGGAGTTTTTTCTTTTTGGAAAATCAACGTGATTAAATTTATTAGCCATCTCTCGGAATTTAAAAGGAGAACAAAAATGACTTGCACTGAAAGGGTGCTGAAAATGAGTATATGGTAAGCCATAAAGCTTGAGACGAGATGGTATGAGAATGGAAGGGTGTGCCTGGAGGAACTTTATTACAATAATAAAGCTTTGCTGCATCTTTGTCATGGCGACGGAAAGTCGATAAATAAAGTGTCCGATGGAGGCAACGAACTGTCTACTAACTACTACACTGACACATTGGCGCCTCACCTAAACGTGGGCTTCGACTTGGCTGCTAAATCTAGCCACGTCTGGCACACCGCTTAATTGTAAATGAGCTAGAGATTCTCCAAGCTATAACGGAGATCATGCCAAAAATTATCGTATACAATTTCCTCCTACTCTTTCCAAGAATAATTTCCGGAACTTTTATTTAATGACAAGCGGAACATTTGATGCTGAGTGGCAGGTGCCTCTTCTTAAAGAAGTTATTCAACTTTCATTTTGAGAATAACTTTGCTAAAATCATTCAGGAAGTTTACGTTTATTTTTGTTATAGTTGTTCTGGTTCAGGGTGGCCACTTTCATCGCCGGATAAATTCACGGAAATTTAAATTATATAGTTCAAACTCTTAAAGATGAAGATTTTTTCATTTAAAGTAATAAGAACTTCAAAAACTTTTAATTCAATCGTTTTGTTTTGTAAAAAATCCGGCTCGAAGGACCAAAATGTTGGGTGTCAATTCTAATTTTTGAATTTAATAAAAGAATCGGCACACATTTAAAATGAAAAATATAAAAGGTGTTTTTGATTCGTGGACTGTATTTACATGACTTAGAATGAAAAAGTTGTATAATGGCAACCTGCTATCCTAATAGGATTAATTCTAAGGGATTCAAGGGTATCAATTTCACCAGCATTAATTTCAGTTACTAAATTTCGCCAGTTTTATCGTCGGAAATTTTTTTTTCTCGGACATAGTAATAAAAACAGTTTTTACTAACTACAGGCTTCAAAGACGAAAGAAGACGAATTTTTAGAAGACAGTTGAATTGTCAACTTAAAAAGGTAAATTTTCTACAAAAACTATAATTTCTAATCAATAAAGATAAATTTTAAAGTAAATAGTTGCGCGTTAAAAAAAATTATTTTTACCCGTTGAGTTTGATTTAAAATCAAACAGTTGAACTTTCAATAAAAAAAAATGAATTTAGAAAACAAATTAGTTGCACCTTTCACAAAATACTTGAATTATTAACAAAAAAAATTCATTTTCAACCAAGAAAGATTAATTTTTGACCACAAAGAATGACTTTTCAACCATAAAAGATGAGTTTTCAAATTGAATTTTCAAGTCGAATTTTCAAATTGAATTTTTGAACAATAAGAAAGAAATAGTTGCATTTTCGATAAAAAATTGTTTTTTTAACCAAATAATTGAATTTTTAACCAAATATTTGAATGCTTAAGAAAATTAATTTTCAACCTAACAGTTGCATTTAGAACCAAATATAGTATAATCTTCAATACGAGATGAATTTTCAAAGAAATAATTGCATTTTAAACTAAAACCTTAAATTTCCATCAAAAATTACTAATCTTCACCAAAAAAATAAAATTTTCGACCAAAAAAGAGTACTTATAGACAAAATAATTGAATTTTTAACGAAACAGTGAAAATTTCAACCTAAAAAGATTAATTTTAAACCAAATGGTCGAATTTTCAAATAAAGAAGACGAATTGTTTAGACTGCAGTTGAATAACCAACCTAAAAAGTCCACTTTTAGTGGACTTGAAAACCCTTTTATTAAAAATTTATTAAAAAAGCCTTTTATTAAAAAAGATCATTTTCAACCAATTAAGAGAATCAAGAAATGAATTTTTAACAAAGTAGTTAATTTTCGAAAAATAAAGTTGAATTTTCAAGCCAAAAATCCGAATTTTTTAGAAGACAATTGAATTTTTGACAAAAAAAGTTCATTTTACATCAAAGAAGGTGAATTTTTAACCAAATAGTTCAAAATAATTAAATTTTAAACAAAACCAGTTGAATTTTTAACCAAAAATAATAAACTTTCAAGCCAAAATAGTTGGATTTTCTAATTAGGTTCTTAAAAACAGGGGAAAACAAGTAATGTAAAAAAAAAGAAAGAAAAAAACAGGGTACAATTTCTATCTGAAACATAATATATTGACTTTTTTCATTCGATACATATTTTTACATATATCTTTTTTACCATCAAGGATGTTTTAAGGTAGTCGAAATAAAACCGAACTTCAAGGTTTTTTTAATTAAAAATCAAACAACTTTCTGGTCCACGTAAAAATTCCCGGGCCTAATTTTGTGCCTATGTAACATCATCACAAAAGATTTTAAACATTAGTAATTATTATGTTTATAAAATTAATTTATAACATCATCATCTCATTAGGCTTAACGATACTTAAGGGGTGGGAGTGCACTTTCGAAAAATCGAATTTTTTTTGTCTTATATAATTGTTAAAAATATCAAGAATATATTCCCAAAATTTTAAGTCGATCTGAGCAAAACTCTTCAAGCTATTGACTCGAAAAACTTTTTAACGCATTTTTTAAACTGCCATTTAAAAACTACTGGACCGATTCATTTCGAACTTGGTACACATTTTCTATATATAAAATACCTCCCCCAACGTTTAGTTACAATTTTTTTTGTACATTAAGGGGGTTTCCCACCCAAAAAATGGCGGAATTTTTCGTGGAAAATAGCAGTTTACACTTTAGATGGCCATCAAAAATTTTTTAATGAAAAACAATAATCACAGAACCTTCGGGGGAGGATTTGATGATACGCTGATCAAATTTTAATGGTTTTTGATTTCAGATCATTTTTTTGACCGAGATATAGTGAACACCGCACATTGTTTTTTTCTAAGACGTTCTGGGGCAAGCTCTGTCACCGGCTTGTATTTCAATATTTCCAAATGAAAAAATTACAGAATATTGCTAAAAGTATACTTAATAATGTACAAAAGGTTTTAGTAAATTTGCTCAATCCATACTTTTAACAAAAACTCACAAAAAAGTGTTTTTACGCTGCCCCCCCCCCCCCAAGCATTGGAGGGTTCGAAATACATGCTAATTTTTAAATCTTACAAGAGACTTTAGTGCTTGGGGGCCGTCCACAAATTACGTAAGGGTTCAGACGGATGGGAGGGTACAAAATTTTCTTACGATTTCTTACGTTCGGGTGGGAGGGAAATAGACAATTCTTACGTAATAAACTAATGAAAACTAAATATGGCCCTATAAATCTAAAATTTATTGATTATTAAAACCTAATGAGTGAATTAGTCTATTTTTTGATAAGCAAACGATATCTTATGTTCAGGGATGCAATTCCCCTTTTTACTTAAATAAGGGGAAAAGGGGACAGAAGTTTGAAAAAAAAGGGGACACTTTTTACTGAAAAAGGGGATTTATTTTCAAACACAGTATGTTATGATTGCTCTAAAATTCCC